>WNWK01047226.1:0-14009 GCA_009830355.1 Cherax destructor | reverse complement strand
ACCCCCTTTTAAAGAGGAGGGGAAAGCCTCTGCATACAGTTTCCCCCGTTCTCTACAGTCCCCTTATTAGGGGCTAGGTAAGTTTCGGGGATACCATGTCCACATTGTTTTTTAGTTTTTTTGGCTGTTTAAATTTTTCATTTCCCCTTTTCAAACCCTGTATTTTACCCTTTCTGCTGTTTGGACTTCTTCCCCCATTTCCCCTGCTTTCTGATCCTCTCCTCCATTTTCATGTTTTTTTGAGTTATCCCTCCCTCCTTTTTCATGCTAAGCCCTTTCCATTCCTTCCCCCCCCTCATTTCCCCTTTTTTCATGAGCTCTGCTGAATCACCCTTTTGGGAACTCATCCTCCAGCCCCCTAGTTTTCCATCCTGCTCTCGGGCCCCTTTTTTTTTTTTAAGATACCACAGGTAAAAACTGTGGGGCCTGTGGGTTTTTTTGTGGTGGGGTTGCCTGGGGTTTTTGGGGGGGCGGGGGGAGGGAGAGGGAAACGGGAGAAGTGGGTAAATGGAAGAGAGGGGGGGGGGAAAAGGGGGGAAATATGGGGGAGAGAGTGGGGGGGAGGGAGAAACAGAGGTGGAGAGAGAAGGGGGAGAGGGAGGGGGGGAAGGAGGGGGAGAGGGGGAGGGGGGAAAGGGAGGGGGAAAGGTATGGGGCTTGTTTGCAGGGAGATGGGAGGTGGGGGAGACAGTGACAGAGGGAAGAAAAGGGGGGAGGGACAGGGGGTGGGGGAGAGAGGGGGAAAATAAAGGAAAAACCCAGGGACGAGTGGGCGGGAGAAGAGGGGGGAGGAGAAAATGGGAAGATGAAGAGGAAGAGAGAGGGAAGATAGATGGTTTTTTTTTGAGAGGGAGAGAGTGATAGACTTGGGAAGGGGGAGGAGGGAAGAGGGAGGGAGAGAGTGGGGAGGGGGCAGAGTGATGGGGGGAAAAGGGGGGATAGGGGGAGTGAAAAAGGATAAAGGGGGGAGGGGGAAAGGGAAAGGGGAATTTGGGGGAAAGGGGGAGGGGGGGGGGAGAGAAAGGGGAAAGGGTGGGAGAGAAGCAGAGGGGGAAGACAAGGAGGGAAAAAAGGAGAAAAGGGAAGGAGGAAAAGGGGGGGAGGAGAAATAGGAGGAGGAGGGGGAAAAAGGGGTTTTTAGGGAAAAAGAGGGGGGCAGTAAGAGAAAGGGGAGTGGACCCGGTGGGGTTTCCCTCCCGGGTGATAGTGGACTGGTGTGGATCATTTCCAGGGGGTTGGCCCGGGGGATCACATCCTGGGTGTTGTGGATTGGTGGTTACACCCCTGGGTGTTAGTGGATTTAAAAATGGGTCACATCCGGGGGTTAGTGGATTTGGGTGGGTTAACCGGGGTGTTATGGACGGGATGTGGGTTACACCCGGGTGTTGGAACTGGTATGGGTCACATCCTGGCATTATGGACTAAAAATGGGTCACACCCGGGGATGGTTGGGGGAATCCTGGGTGTTAGTGGACTGATGGGGGTTTAAACATCCGGGGTGTTGGTGGACTGGTATGGGTCATCCTGGGCATTAGTGGACTGGTATGGGTCACACCCCGGGCATTAGTGGCCCTGGTTTCACATCCTGGGTGGTGGACTGGTGTGGGTTACATCCTGGGTGTTAGTGGTTGGTAGGGGTAAATCCTGGGTTGTGGACTGGTATGGGTCACATCCGGGGTTTTAGGGGAAACGGTGGGTTACATCCTGGGTGTTAGTGGACTGGTGTGGGTTACATCCTGGGTGTTAGTGTAAAACCAAAGGTTATTTTTTATGTCCCCGTGCGGGCGGGGAATGAAATGAAAAAGGCCCGGAGGTTTCCCTTACTTTATTTGTGGTAGGGGCAAAAAGGCTGTGTGTTTGGAAGGGGGAATCCCCGAGGGGAGAGAGGCGGGAGAGGAAAGGGCCTTTTGGGCTAGGGGGATGTTTGGGGCCCCAAGTGGAGAGGGAAAGGGGGGGCGCTGAAGTGGGTATGCCCACCGGGGCCCCCTTTTGGGGGAAATTGGGGGAACTAGGCTTTGGGGGCTTACAGTTTTAAAAAAACCAGCAGGCAGACAGCAGAGGTTGCCCATGCAGACAGACGGTCTTTTCGCTCGGCCACACACCCTGGTCGACCCCCCCAAACTGAGAAAAAAAACTCTGTCTCCCAAGAACGGGGCCCGGGAACCCCAAAGAACAACATAAATATTTTAAACATATGGACAAAAAAAAAAAACCCCAGAGGGGGAAAAAAAAAAAAGGTGTGTTTCATCCCCCAAGGCAGTGAGCGTCGTGCATCCCCGCACGCCCCCTGGCCTGGAAACCCTGAAACCAACGGCCGGGAAACAGGTCCCCCCCCCAAAACCACAACTAGGTGAGCAGGAGACATCTCTTGGCTGACTGGGGCGTAAAGGGGGACGGTCCCTCTGGGGGGGGAACCAGTCATTGTAGAGTCGCTGCAGGGTTCACTTAACCGGGGCCCCTGGATGCCCTCGGTGGGGGGCCATCAAAGTGACATATGGGGGCCCACATCCTGGGCATTGTGGATTGGTATGGGTCACATCCGGGGTTGGTGGACTGGTGGGGGGTTACACCCCTGGGTGTTAGTGGACTGGAAATTCACATCCGGGGGTGTTAGTGAACTGGTGTGGGTCGCATCCTGGGACAAAAGTGACCTTTTTTAGGAAAATTCTCATATTATAATCAAAAAAAGCCCACAGGGGTCAAAACTTTATAAAAAGGGGGCTTTCTATATTTTTTTCACTGATGTCAGCTGGGACTGTAAAAAAGTTGTACTTGTAGAAAAAATGTTATTATTATTATGATAATTAAAAATTTTTATTAATATCATGTTTAAATTTGTTATCGTTTTATTATTTTAGTTTTTTTCCCTTTTGTACCCCCTTGTTCATAGTTTACTACTGTAACTTTTATTGTACAAATGTCTCGACATTTGGGTTTTCCCTGTACACCCAAAAAGGTGGAGTGTGGGAAAAAATTCGAAGCCAGATCGCCCCCCCATCGGGTTAAAAACCCGGGGCAACATGGGTTTAGAGCGGGCCCTCCTGTCTGTCCCAATTTGGGACCACTACGAAAAGGTTCGGATGCCTAGAAGACAAACAGAATGCAGATGTTATATACACAGACTTTGCAAAACCCCGACAAGTGTGACATGGTGTATAGCACAAAATCGTGATAAATAAAAAAACAGGGGAAAGGGGGGATGGATCTATAATTTCCCAACCAAAAAAAAACACAAAAAGTAATAGTCAACAGGTAAAACGAGGCAGCTGAAAAGCTCTGTTCCACGGGGTAAAACCCTCCCCCTCTTGTTCCTTTTTTCAAAATTAGTTTAGAGCTGGGAAAACCCGGTTCCTGCCCGTTATTCAAGGGGAAAACTTTCTCATAACCAACATTGCAATACCGTAATAAAAAAATAAAGGGTTTTGTCCGGGGTATAAAATACAGAGACAATAGCTTATAAAATATATATTTATTTTACTAGTAAACTGTATATAAAAATTTTTAACCCGTACAAAACCCCAAAAAACAAGCATGATCTTTTTTATTTCAATAAATAAGCGTAATATTTTTTTACTATAAGAAAAACAATATAATTGTTGAACGACGCTTTAACCTTGTACACGCACCACAACAATGTTGTGGTGTTAAACATATCAAAATCAATGACAAGACATGTTTCATACCACAAGTCCCAGAAATTTAACACATGTCACCAGACATTAACACATTCACCAGACATTAAAAATGCCCCAAACATTAACACATTCACAAACTGTCACACAAATGTCTCAAAACGTGTTAACCTCCATCTCTTGTGTGAAAAACCCTTTCCCCCGTTGTAACACATTTTGCTCCCCGGTGCCCAAAAAACCCCCTTGTCCGTGTCACACACATATCACATCTCCCCGGGCCCCCCCCCCGGCGCCCCCTGGGCCCCCTTTCGACACCTCCGTGTTGGTTCACACAATGTCAGACCAGCGGCGTGTCCCCGGACAGAAGTCACACGAGCCATCTGAGTCAGTGCGGGGCGTCGTGCGGCCACAACCAACACCCCGAGTCCAGTATGGTAGCTGGGGTACAGGCTCCCGGGTCGTGTAAACCATACTGCAATACTGGTAGAAAGGCAGACGGATACCACAAATCAGTCAGTCGTTTACCCTACTGCGGGTAGTAGGAAGGCTGAGACAACGTTCCAGACGATCCCTTGATCATACTGCTAGTAGTAGGCGGCTGGGGACAACGTTACCCCAGACCCCCGGGCGTTGATCATACTGTCTTTTTGCCAGGTTCCACCCCCCGAAAAGCGGTGACGTCACCGCTGCGCCAATACTGGACGGGGAGTGCCCAAATGATCCGTCAACCATTCAACCCAATTATGTTGTTCAGGGGTTCCGTTAAAATTTCCCCATCCTCATATCGGACAAAAACAGGGAATAAGCCACAGTGCCGGTTTCCCCTTTAGGGTACACCCGAAGGGACAGTGCCACCATTGAAGACACTGCAAGACAAAGCGGGACATAAACCAAAATCTTCACTCCCGCGCAGCCTTTGTACTGTGGGGACGTGGTGCTCGCCCCTGGTGGCAAGTGGTAAAATTTATATTTTCACAACAGGGCCCGAATCAAGCAGACCCCATCAAAACCGTGTGTTTAAATTTGGGTAAAGGGCCTTTAATTGAAAGGTTTTTCACGTTTTTTAACGAACCCGGGGGATGTTTATCATTTTGTCGGAGCCCCAAAGGGGGTTAAATGGAATGAGCAAGTGTTTATCGTTGTCATCGATGAGGGGGTTGAGCGTTTGTTGACATTACCCGTCGGTCGATGCAGTTACCAGGGTATGGAGGAGGTTGAGGGACTTTTACGCCACATGGTTTAAAAGTGCTTGTTCCGGAATCGGATTCTGGGGATTTGTGGACGTTTTCGGGGATTGGTATTGTTCATCAGCGAATTTTGGGAAAATGGCGAGGGGGGCCTTTTGGGGGCCTCCTAGGGGGCCTTACTGCTGAAAACGAATTCCAGGGTCCCCCGTGGGGGGAAATCCCGGGACCAGGACACAAGTGTATGTTACGTATGCAGGGAAAAGAAGGACGTGTCGTTATGGGAAATATGACCCAATGGGGGGGGGGAGTGTCCTCGGGGGGTACAACAGCGTGTGGGCCCGGATGAACGGATCTACTGGAGGGGGTCCTGAAAAGTAAAAGGGAGGACCTGCTCAGGGTTTTTTGCAAAAAAGGGAGTGAAATTGGGGAGAATAGTATGGATACCTGTGGAACCTACCTGGGGGCATTGGTGGGTCAATCACAGGTGACAGTGGGGGAAAATCCAGGTGACAGGGAAGATCCTCACAGGTGTCAGTGGTGGATCAACCACAGGAGACAGTGGTGGAAACCCAGAGGTGGTTAGCCCATGCCTGTTTTTGGGGGGAACTGGGGCATCTTTTGGGATGAGGCCACCGGTGCTTAGTGATGAAGGTGCCCTTTAGACTAAGGAGAGAGAGGTGTGAGGCAGCTTTGGGGTTAGAAAATGTTTGAAAGGGGAGTGGGTTTGTCTTAGCGGATGTGCATGAGGGCAAAAGGTAATGATGATGGAATTGGTTGGAATATGCAAGTGAATAAAGGAAAAGGTCTGTAGCATCTTCGGGGGGGGAGGACTTTTTTAACCCCAAACACGGGTCTTGAAAAAAACCCTTTGGGGGTTTTGGGTCCCCAGACAGGAAAGGGGGGGTTGCCTATAAAGACCGGAAAAGGGCAAGGGGGAAGGGGTGGGGTAGGGGAAAAAGAAAACCCCCGGGGACGCAACAACAAAAAAAGGCAAGGCAAATCCAAATAGTTTTTTGGGGTTTTAAACCCATTAATTTTTAAAAGGAGGGATAAAATTTAAGAGGAAGGGGTGGGGGTAAAGACGTTTTGATATATGGGGGTTTTCTGCGGGAACCCTCTTTTAAGATTGGTGGGGAAAACCCCGGGGAGTTGTATGATGTGTTTGTTGGTTAAACCCGGAGTTTAAAAGGGGGGGGTTTTGCAATAGCCCTTACAGGTGTCTACCCCCTTTTCAGTTGATGGGCGGGAGGAGGGGGGGATGGCGGGGTTTAAGGGGGAAGGGAATGGGGAGGAAAAGGGGTTAGCTTTGGGAAAAAAGGTTATATATGCCAGCAAAAGTCTAATAGAAAAAAAAAAAAGACTTTTTAATGATCATCTAGTTTTGCTTTGGGGACTGCCAGGAGTGGTGGTTGTGGGGTTTGGGAATTTGTTTTAAGAGGAAAGGAGGGAACCGCACGGAGCTGGGGTGGGGGTATTGAAGGTATTGAATGGAGTGGGTTTAAAGGATGTGGGTAAAGGGGAGGAGGGTTAAGTAGAGAAAACCTTTTTTAGACGAGATTTCCCTTTTAACTATAGGTTACAAAAAAATCGGGTTTAAAGGGTAGTGGGGTTTAAAATTGAGTGGGTTTTTCGGATCATAGAGGTTTGGTGGTTTAACATGGGAAGGGGCGGAAAAAAGGGTTTTAAAGGGGTTTGGAAATTAAAGGGAAAAATTGTTGCGTGTGGAGGGCCAAAAGAATCTTTTCATTGGGGAGGGAGTTTGGGAAAACGGGAAAAACCTACAATTTAAAGGGTTTTTTTAAATTGGGGGGAAGGGGGTAGCTAAAAAAGGAAATTAAAAAGGTTCAAAAGGGGGTTGGGCGGGGAGGAGGTGTGCTGGTCTTATGGGTTGAAAGAAAATAAAGGGGGGATTATTGGGAGAGGTTAGGGGAGACAGGGGAACATCTGCTTTACAGGAAAAATTGGGTTTTTAAAAGGGTGGTTTCGTGGGATTCCCGAATGAGCGTTTTGATGTCTGTCGTATGCAAAACAGGGGTAGATGATGTTTTTTGGGGGGGAAAAACCCTCAAAATAAGGGGTTAAATAAGGGAGAAAAAAAAGGGGGGTATGACAATTTCCCTGTGTGGAAGTAGGGGAAAATATGGGGGGTATGGAAAGGGGGAGAGATTACTTTTACAAAAAGGATAAGTATATATCGGATAAATGGGTTTAAAAAAAATATTGGGTTTGGAGGGTGAGTGAGATGGGGGGACATTGTATTAGAAGGGGTATGAAAAGAGTGGGGGGTGGTGATAGAGCAAGTATGGAAAAGGGCCTGTCAGTGAAAGGAGGTAAAGGGGGGCTGTGAATGGTTTAAGTGAAAGGGAAAAGGGCCCCGGGTTAGATGGAATAAAATGAATTTTTTAAGGTAAAATTGGGGGCTTTAAAGGAATGTTTAGTTTCATTGTTTAAATATAATGAAAGGGGGGGTCGTATAGGGATAGGGCAAGGTACTGGGGTGGTGGTTTTGTCAAAAAAGGAAAAAAGGGAAAATCTGGATAATTTCGGCCATTGGCATTTGAATTCCCATTAAAAAAATTTTTTCTAAGTTATTGGCTTGGGGTTTAAAAAAAAATTGGGTAGGGTTATAGAGGGGGGGCAGTGGTTGGGAGAAGCATGATAAAAACACGAAAATTTGAAATTTATAGAGGATGGGTTGAGGGGGGGTCTTGGCAATTTATTGGCAAAAGGGGGTATGATAGTGTTGGGAAAGGGGGGCATTGGAGTCAAGGAGACAGGGTTTTGGGGAGGATGTGGGGGTTGGAGAGGGGTGTGTATAGGGGGGGCGGGTCTGAAAGGGACTTTTAAATGGTTTAAAAGGGAGGCCCGGGTAAGTATGGAAAGGTTTGCGGAAAAGGGATGTCCACCGTCGCAGTGTTTTTGATTGGGAGGGGTCCCTTCTTGTTGGTAGGGTTTGACAAAAAAATAGCGTGAGGAGGGATCAAAACATTGAATAGGGGGGGTGCAGAAAATCATAGGGTATGTAGATGACAAACTGTGCTTGTAAGTAGGGGGAGGGTTTTCGTAATGTGGGACGTATGATTGAAGGGGTTTGGGGGGGCTTTCTGGTATGAGAGTGAATTGTGCCAAATCAAAGTTGGTGGAGGTGGGGGGGCTGGGGGGGGGGATGGGGGAAAGGCATGGGTGGTTTGGTTTATGAAATTTAATTTTGTGGAGTAATATATTTAAATACTGTAAGTGATTTTCCCCAGTGTTAATTCAGAGAAAATTGGTGCAAAAAACTTTAAGTAGGATAAAAGGGGGGAGGCCGGGGGATCCACAGCAAAAGGGTGGCCGTCCCCTTTTATAGTAACTGTGGCACGTAGCGGTGGTTTTTCCCCTTGTTACAAGCGGATATTAGAAAACTTGGGGGAGAGTAATGGGGATACATTTGGGCTAGGGGGCCTGGCGGGAAGGGAAAAAGGGGGGAACAGGGGGGGTTTGGGGGGGCCCGGGGGTGATTTTGGGGTTTGGAAAACATTTTTCGTCTGTATGTTAAAAAAATGTGTTGTACGTTGGGGGGGAATGGTAGAGGGACAGTAGGGGATAATGGCGAACGATCTGGGGGGATGGTGGGGGGGAGGATTTTTGGCTGGGTTGGGATATTTTGGGGAGATGATGGTAGTGAAGACTTTCTCGATGATTTTAAAATGGTTTAAATAATAGGATGGGGGTAGGAATTTTATCGGGGTTTTGGGAATATCCTATTTTGATTGGTATCATGGAAAGGGTTTAAGAATTAAAGTTGAATCGAGGGGTAGGGGGGGAAAGTATAGGTTTTTGCCCTGGGGGGTGCATCAAAAAGGGGGTTTTTTTAAAATGGGAATTATAAAGGACGGAAGATGTGAAAAAGGGGGGTTTATCAGGAGCTGGGAAAGCATGTGATTTATTTTTTTAAAATTTAGAAATGGGGAATGGAGGGTAGTGTTTAAAAAAGATGGGGGGTGGGGGTAGGGGGCCACGGCCTTGTCTGGATTTGGGGGGAGTTAAAAAAACGGGAAAGGGGTTTTAAAGTATGTAATTTTTTGGGGTTTTTATTTTGTGTGTGAATCATGGAGGGTAAGGGGGGTTGGGCACGAGAACGCATTGGGAATGGCCCCGACTATCAGGACTAGAAAAAGGGAAAAGGTGGGTGTATGGGAGACGATATGGGAAATTTTTTCTCTAGGGGTATAGAATAAGGGCTTTTTTCAGGGTTAAATTTTTGGGGGGTGGGGGCCCGGGAAAAGGCTAGACATGGGAGGCGGGGATTTCTTTTTGTTTAAATTTAAAGTCAGTGGGGGGATTATTGTGGGAGGGGGAAATTAAAAAACGAGTGATTGAGTGGGGGGGAACAGTGGGGGTGAATAGGGGGGTGAGTATGGGGTTGACGGATTTACGCATTTATTGAGGGGTTGACTTAATTCAGGGATAGAAATAGATGAGTGGGCGGGAAAAAATTTTGGGTTTTAATTTGAACCCTTGTGAATTGGGCTTAAAGACTAAAACATCGGGGGAAATTTTGGGGTTTTCCCTTTATTTGTGGTCACTGTGGAGGCCAAGGATGTGGTTTTGCAATAAAAAAAAAAAAAAAAAAAAAAAAAAATTTTTAAAAGGGCTGCAGAAAACAATCAAGTTCAATGATGGGAAATTTTCAATTACTCCGATATGGAAAATGTGAGAAATTAAAACTTCATGGAAGTATAAAAAAAAATTCCAACTTTAAAAAGAACAAAACTAATGTCATAAACCTGGGAGTGATCAAAAGAAAATCTCAACCCTTTAAAAGACCATAACATTGTATCAAATTTCCTCGCCAGGGCGCTTGTTCTATCTAGGCTGGAATATTGTCAAAACCCTTTTTCCTTTTAAGGCAGGTGAAATTGTGACCTAGAAATGTACAGAGAACCTTCCCCAAAATTACTGCGATAAAAACCACCTCAATTTGGGAACGTTTGGGAAGTTCCCCAACCTGTACTCCCTAGAACGCAGGCGGGAGAGATACATTATTAACACTTGGAAAATCCCGGGGGGGAAACTTGCCCCAAAACCTCCCTATGAAAGCAAAAAAGGGTCGGCAGACGTGAAATTCCCCCCAAAAAGAAAAGCTGGGTGCCAAAAAGCACGATGAGGCAAAAGGGAAGGTCAGGGGGCCCGTTTTACTGCTTCCCCGTACTTCAGGGTTACCCAAAAAACCCCAGCTGTCTTCAAGAGGCACCTAAAATGGGACTGACCAACCGCCTGTGGTTCTAGGGGGCATGGCCAACAGTAACAGCCTGGTTGGGTTGCCCTGATCCACCATGAGACCTGTTTTCAGACCAGGCCGCGGGGGGGTTCCCCCCGGGGAAACCCCCTCCCGGTATCCTTTTTTTTGTACACTAGTCTCTGGGCTCTATCTAAAAACTGTACTACTGTACAATAGTACACTTGCTGTCACTGATCACTTTTTCTGCACACTGTACAACAGTTCATTTTTTATTGTACAGATGTCTCATTTGACTTTTTCTACACACCCGTACCTTTTGTTCACTTATTATTGTAAGATGTCTCTTTTTCCCCTTTTCACACACTGTACCCAAATGTTCACTTATTATTTTCCCGATTCTCTGGTTCCCTTGTTACACACTGTAAAAATTGGCCCCCTTTTTTTATTTGTAGATGTTGTTCCGGTACATTTTTATACACTCTGAACAACTGGCCTTTGCGCCCTGATGCACTTGTTTTAAAACTCCACTACTGTACACTTATTACTGTACACTTGTTGTCTCTGGTACTCTTGTCTACACACTGTACTATTGTACACTTATTGGCCCAAATGCTCCCCCACCCTTTTTTTTAAAAAACAGGGGCCCGTGGTCATCCTGTTATAGTGCTTCACGTTTCACCCCTAAAAAAATTTTTTATTATCTTTGAAGGATAAATTGGAATCACTTATTGGGATAAAAAGGGAAACTGTATAGATTCTGCTGGTTTTTTGTTTTTTAAAGCCACATAAAGTTTCCATTATTTCATTAATAAATTAACCATTAAAAAAATGAACCCCTTATTTAGCAAAAGTGAAAACATTTTCCTTGGTGAAGATAAAAGAACACCGGTTGGTTCAAGTTCACTGCTACATTAAAGTTAACAATGTTAAACAGTCAATGTTAACACTCGATGTTTTTCACTTCAAATCCGCTAGCTCCCTGGCAAAATGATAGGAAGGTCTACTCCAATTCTTAACATGAAACGAATTAATTTAACACAACAATAAAACATTTAAAAAAGTTCATAGAGTAAACTCCAACTCTTGTCTTTTCCCGTTAGTTTCAAACCCCATTTAATGGTAAAAAACCATTCACTATTCTCATAGTTTTTTAAACAGTGAACCCCTAAACCCCCCTCCCCCGTTCCCCAACAATATATGTCCAAGTGAGCCGGGCAAAGTTCCTTTTGGGTTCCCAGTGCCCTCACCTGAGTCCAACACCAAGTTTTATTTAAAAAGACACTATCCTCAACCAGAGGTGGGAAAACTAAATCTGGTAAAAGGGTTCCTTGACAGACATCAACTTGGAATGGGGAACTTTGGGTTTTCCCCAGAGGGGTTTCGGGGTCAACGCCCCCGCGGCTCTGTCTGGGGACCAGGTGACCCCCAAATGGGTACTTTAAAAATGCTTCCTGGTACTTAAAAAAGTTGTACCAGTAGTTAAGATCGATCAAATGTTTCCCACCTTCTAACACAGCTAATAAATTCATGGCCAAATAAATATAAAACAGACTAACTTCTTTAGCTATTAATGAAAATACTTCATTATAATATTATGTGAAAAAACCAATTCAACCAAAAGAACATATTGTCCCCGTTTTTGGGGTTTAAAAAACAAGGGGCATAACACTTTCTAAAACCCTTTTCTTCACACTTTTCTACACACTTGTCTAAAAACTTGTCTACACACTTGTCTACACACTGGCTACTGTACACTTTTTTTGTCCTTTTTTTGGGCCCCTGGGACAACCCCCCGGGTTTTAAATAAATATTAATATTTCTTTTCATTAACAATTTATTTTTTGTTTACTAATATTTGCCAATGTTTTTTATCAATCGTAAGACCTTATCTTTTTTTTATTAGTTAAAAACATAATAATAATGTTCAACTTATTTTTTGTTCATTTTTCAATAGCTAAAAGTCACTAAACTTTTATATTTACCTTGTAAAGTACAGACTCCTTCATAATTTAAAATTGGGGTACAGTCTCCTTCTATATTAACAATTTCGTGTCAGTCTCCTTCTATAAATTTAAAATTACTGTGTAAAAGTTTTCCTTTTTTTTAACATTAAGTGTACAGCCTCCTTCTATATTAACATTACAGTGTACAGGCTCCTTCTATATTAACATTTACAGGTTCCCTATATTAACATTACAGTATACAGGCTCCCCCCCTATCTTTACAGTGTACAGGCTCCTTCTGAATTAACATTACAGTATACAGGCTCCTTCTATGTTAACATTACGGTATATAGGCTAACTCATTTTAAAAATTTAAAAGTAAAAAGGCCCCCTCTATTTTAAAATTACAGTTACGGCCCCTTTTATGTTAACATTACAGTAAAGGGGCCCCTTTCCCAATAAACACTCCCCTTTGGGGGTTCCTTCTGAATTAATTTTTACAGTGTACAGACTAATTATATATTAACAAAAAGATAGAGGCTTTTTCCCCAATATTAACTTTAAACAGTGTACGGGCTCCTTCATATTAACATTAAAGTATACAGGCTCCTTTTATTAACATTACACTGTACAGACCCTTCTATATTAACATTACAGTGTACAGGCTTCCTATTTAAAAACCCAGTTAAAGGCCCCTCTATATTAACATTACAGTGTACAGGCTTCTTTTATAAAACAATACACTACAGGCCCCCTTCCCTGTATTAACATTGGTACGGCTCCCATAATTAACATTACAGTGAAAGGCCCCTATATTTTTTTTTTCATTACAGTGAACAGGCCCCTTTCCCTATTTAAGATTACAGTTTTAAGGCCCTTCACATTAACTTACAATGAACGGTTCCTTCTATATTATCTTCAGTATACAGGTTCCTTCCATGTTTAACATTACGGTATCGGGTTTTTTTTTTTTTTATTATCACTTTTAGTATACAGCCCCTTTTTAAATTTTTTTACAGTATACAGGTTCCCTCTGTAAAATTTTAAAAAAAGTTTTCGGGGCCCCTCCTTGTTTTCTTGACGGTATACAGGCCCCCTCCTTTGTAAAAAACATATACAGGCTCCTTCCACGTTTACATTAGTATTAAATTTCTTTTTCATTTTTGACCCCTCAAAAGTATGGTTTTGGATGTTTGCCTCTTGCTTACCACTCCCAAAAAGAAACAACTACGGGGTATATGGAACTGTCTCTTCCCATTGCTATCTGTTTTAAAGTGATACCCATATTGGGCAGGGTGAAAGGGGCTGATTTTTGGGAAAATTTTTGGAAATTTCCTCCCATACGGTTGGAGCTCTGAGGATTAATTTGTCTCCCCCCATTGTTAATTTCCCGAAAAACCCCGGGGCCCCGGGTCCTCGGGAGACCTGGGGAGCCCAGGGTCCCCCAGACCCAGCCCAGGGTCCCTCCAGTCTCCAGCCCGGGGGCCCCCAGGCCTGTAGCCCAGGGTCCCAAAACCCGGTTCCCGGGGGCCTCCCAGACCCGTAGCCCGGGGGCCTCCCAAAACCCTGTGGCCCGGGGTCCCCCCCAGTACCTGTAGCCCGGGGGCCTCGCAGGGCCCCAGCCCAGGGTCCTCGCAGTACCCCAGCCCAGGGTCCCAGGGGGCCTGTAGCCCCGGGTCTCCCAGTACCTGTGCCCCGGGTCCTCGCAGTACCCCAAACCCCCGGGTCCCGCAGTACCTGTGGGCCCCGGGTCCCCGCAGTACCCAGCCCCGGGGCCCGCAGTACCTGTAGCCCGGGGGCCCGAGCATCCACACGGGAGTTGTGGTTGGGGCTGTTGTTTTCGCCCTTAGTACTAAGACCAAAACCTTTCAGTCATTATGTGGTCCTGTTGTCCTGGGACGAAGCAATTTTCTAATTGGACCGTGTATTAAAAAGGGTACAAGTTTAAAGGGTGACATTTTGGAACAGAACCTACCGGGGTTTCCAATGTTCGTTGCAGATTAATTTGGGCTTCATTAATCTG
>WNWK01047225.1:0-14009 GCA_009830355.1 Cherax destructor | reverse complement strand
AGGCAGTGGTGGTAGAGGCAGTGGTGGTAGAGGCAGTGGTGGAGAGGCAGTGGTTAGAGGCAGTGGTGGGGGAGGCAGTGGTGGAGAGGCAGTGGTGGTAGAGGCAGTGGTGGTAGAGGCAGTGGTGGTAGAGGCAGTGGTGGTTGAGGCAGTGGTGGTAGAGGCAGTGGTGGTAGAGCAAGTGGGGAGAGGCAGTGGTGGTAGAGGCAGTGGTTAGAGGCAGTGGTGGTAGAGGCAGTGGTTAGAGGCAGGATGGAGAGGCAGTGGTGAGAGGCAGTGGTGGTTGAGGCATTGAGGCAGTGGTGAGTAAACAAGATTAAATGAAGGTTCGGGAGTTTTGTAAACAAACCAGTTGTTGCTGTTACCAGCCTGACACGTATGATTTCGTTCACTCCTTGAAGCTGACTGGAAGTGATCTAATGCAGTTAGCATTACAAACTCCGTTTTTCTTATACTAACACGCCTGAAGGAGGAAAGAATGGCAAGAAGTTTATAGCTGTAGCGAGAATGCTCGCCACCACCGCCCTCCCCAGCTACCACATTCGTAATGGCTTTCATATTTTATTCATTCTAGAGTGTATATCGGGTTTTTTTATGTTATTTATATTGTTTATTATGTCATATTAGATGAATTGTGATAGATAAATAAGCTGTGGAGTTGATAATAGCTTCATAGTGAAGTACTATTTTTTATGCCTCCTGACAGCAGGAACAGATTAATTGTATTTCCATTATTTTTAGGGGAAAAAATTAAATCACCATTAAAAACATTTGCGTTGAGAACTAGCTCCTGGAACAAATTAAGTTCGAATAGCGGGGGCCATTGTATATATTATCATGATCTCTCTTTTCCTCCCCCCCATTCCAGCGAGTACATACAGCCTCCCTCACTTAGTGACATACTCGTTATGACAACTGGTAAAAAGAGACATTCGGGGATGTGTTTATAATCCTTTATTATGATACAACATAGCGAATGCTCCTAAACCAAAGAAACAAAGTACAAAATTAGGATGCACACCTGACTAGATAAGGAATTGTACCTCCTACTCCTAATATATCATTAATGTACCTTGGATTTTAAATCTATAGGGGTGTGCAGTGCCATGCCATAACACGAATTACTGACTTAAATTAGGGGTAAACGTGTTCGACGGCCCCGCACTCTGTTTGGTTTAGACTCGAGTTTCACTCCTCACCTACAGGCGGCGCAAAGGGCCCCCCGGCCCGCCAACTTTGACTCACTCTATGCCACGCCCCCTACATCCCACATCCCCCCAGTTTCCAGCAGGAAACCCCCACTGGGGGACGTAACCCGTAGGTACGCCCGGCGGACGTCTGTCTCGGAGGTCTTGGAGGTGGCGACGCAGGGGTGTTCGGATATGGCCGGGCCCGGGGCCTTCTGCCCGTGGGACGCCTGGTCCATGCGCTCTATGGGAGGGTTGGGGTTCGTGCTGGCCGGAACTGTGGAGATGTAGCTGCTGAGTCAGCATCGGGTGCTGGAGGCAGCCCCGCCGTCCTTTTACTTCACCACTGGCTCGGGAGGGTGGTGGAAGGCTGATGACACGTATATGGTGATGATACGGGCTGGTTGGTATTGGCCAGCCCCTGGATGTGGCCAGGAACCCGATTCCGCAAAGTGAGCCGATGAGCCATCCACCTTGACCTATTGGTCAAACGGTTTGTTTCCACATCACACCGGTCCTGTCCCATCTCGTGCTGTGATTCCCGGCCTGGTTTTGCAGAACCACCCGAGGACCAGGCGCAAGGGGGAGCTGCCGGGTGTGGTGCTGTAAATCGTCGACTTGCTTGGCAAAACCTCAGTCGGAGGGCCTCTTCTTGCATGCCCCATGTTTGACGCCACACTGGGTGAATCACTGGGTTGGTGAATACCTGCGTCCCCGGGGCGATGGGTAGGAGGTCCCGAAGATTCTTGCCGAAGATGATTTGTGCTGGTGACATGTTGGTCTGAGGGTCTGGCGTGTTTCGATATTGAAGCAAGCCAGCAGCTACCGCCTCCGTGTCGAGGCTGCCATTTGCGTCTGTGTGCGATGTCAGTAAGCGCTTCATAGACTTGACAGCCACCTCCGCCCGCCCATTGGACTGCGGGTGGTAAGCTGATGACAGGCGATGTCTCACGCCCCATCGTTGTAGAAGTGACATTGTTTCCTTTGCAGAGAACTCCGGGCTCCGTCTGTGCTCAATTCTTCGGGTACGCCGAACGTAAAAGTAATTGAGAAGGGCTGTGATGAAGCCCTGGCGCCAGACTTAGATGCGACGACGTGTGGCCAGCCACTGAACCTGTCCACAATGACCAAATACCCAATGCCACGCAACACGCAAAAGTCAGCGGCAATGGCTTGAAAGGGGCTGTTTGGACACATGGCTGTACTGGTGGCATGCATGGCTGGGAAGGTGACATTCCCCAGCAAGCATGGCACCTGGACCGTGTGCCCGATATCTCTGGTGATTCCGGCCAAAAGACGGCGCCTAATGCCCTACTGTGCATGCGACTGGTGCCTTGGTGAGCAGCATGAAGTGTCCGTAATACCTCATTCCGAAGTGCCCGTGGTATCACGATCCTGTGGTCCATCATGACGACTTCGGTCCACGAGAGATAATCTGTCGCGGTACTGCCAGTATGGTTGCAGTTCCTCGGTAAGGCATCGCGGATGGTGGGAACCCAAACTCGACTAGTGGCATGAGCAGTTGGAGGTCCTGGTCTCGGAGGTGCCCCTCTTGACTCTCTCCCATGTGACAGCATCAAGCGAGTCCGCAGCTGATCTTGCCGCCGCTATGAGTAGAGTCTCCAGGTCATCATGGGACCTGCTGGGAGCCGGACTGGGACAGAGCACACAACTCGCTGGCTGTGTCCATCGGGGCTGTGGCTGATGGATATCGAGACGTAGCATCTGCCGCTGGAATGGTCTGGCCAGGCACATGCACAATCTTGTACTGCCACATGAGGGTGCGCTGTTTGAGTCTGAAGAGCCTCGGATTGGTGATGTCATCTAGTGCCTGATCCCCAAGAATTTTCACGAGCGGCTTGTGGTCTGTCGTTACGATGAGATCTCGGCACCCCATGGTGAAGAAGCGACTATCCTCCAGTGCCCATGCGACAGCTAAGGCTTCTCCCTCAATCGGTGCATACCGCTTCTCGGCATCCCTTAAGAAGCGAGATCCGGCCAGTGTTATCTTCCAACCGTCTGCACAACACCCCGGAATAGCACCATCACAGCTGCAATGTTTCTGCCGTAGCCAATATCCCACCCCTGTTCGAGACCAGTCGGGGTTGAGGCACGTCCGCCTGCTGGGTCGAATATCTCGACCCCTGTCTCGATCTCCTTGATGATTGCCTCTTTCGACCGATGGAACGCCTCTTCCAGTTCCGGGTCCCATTTGAAGCTGACCTTAGGGCTAAGGAGCGATTTGAATGGTGCCATCATGTCCGTGGTCCTGCCGTAGTGTGATACCTGGTTAACCAGCCCAAACCAGGCCCGCACATCCGTAATGTTGGAGGGTCTGGGAAATGTCGCAATGGCATTTAGGTATTTAGGTAAAGGTTTCACCTCGGATTTGGTTATCTGAAACCCAGCAAATTCAACTTCCATCGAGGCAAACTGAAACTTAGCTGGGTTGAGGATTACACCGTTGCGTCCTACGAGTTCCAGGTAGTCAATCACTCGCCACCAATGTTCCTTCAAATCTGTGTCCCAAATGATGGCGCTCATCCACGCACTTGGTCTTTCTGGGTACATCAGCGATGATGGCATCGACCGCTGTGTGTAGGCATCCTGCGACGCGAGGAAGCCCATTGGCGCACGACAGTATCGGAACCTACCCTGCTCGGTCAGGAACGTTGTCTTGTGGCGATCCTCGGGCCGGATCTCACTGAGTGAAAGCCATTCCATGCATCTGTGACAGTCTTGAATGTGTTAGGTGGAATGGCCTTCGCCTGTTTAATAGGTGGGACGGTGTGATGGGTTTCCGTACACTGTGGCGATTTAGCGGTTGCAGATCCACTGTACGACGAGGCGTGCCATCCGACTTGGGTGTCAAGACCATACTGTGAAGCCATGTCACGGGTGTGTTCGGGGCACCCGCTCTATAACGCCCTAGTGCCACATCCCTGTCAAGTTGGTCTGACACCTCCTGTTGCCAGTGAACTGGGACATTTGGAGGTCTCCTGGTCACCACTGGTTGCACCTCTGTCAACCCGAATCACCATGGGGGGGCCTGTCATCGCGGGGAGCGGCTGGTGAGGGCATACGTTGAAGGTCGATGATGCGTACTCTCCAAGAGCCATATCTTCATTTCTGCGGTGGACTCAATAGATGGTACTATGGGCAAACTCGCCGGGCGGGGAGGCGGTGCTGTACGCTGTGGGCATCCACATCCTGCCACCGTGGGGCGGGTGCCTGCATGTACTCGCATTCCCAAACACTACAGTGTCCGTAGCGCCATCCTCGGAAAGTCCGGCCCGATAACCCTCAGCTGTTCCAACGCAGTTCGGCTCAGGTAAAACCGGCTAGTGGAGTCTGTAACATAGACCATGGTGGAGGTCTGGAATTGCGCCCATTGTTGTTGCAACCTGACAGCGTGAGGAATACAGCACCCAGAACATTTATCTCTGCATTGTTTGCGGCAAGAATGCGTGTAGAGACACGAGTGAGGTGATGTTTGCGTAAACCCAACTTATGGAGTAGCTGCAGACCCATCAGACAGGTTTGTGCGCCTGAGTCGGCGATGGCAGAAATGCTGACAGACCGCCGTGGAGGACATGGTGTCTTCATCCCAGCATAGGCCTCGCCGTCCACAGCTACCGCCAAAGACAAGGTTGGATGTGGCAGTGCCTCACCCGCGCCAAACCCTGTCTCGGTAGTGGCGACATAGTGAAACAGTGCTCCACTGACCCGCTGGATGCAGGTGGGGATGATTTACGGTTGCGTGGGTTGTTCTTTTTCCAGCACTCGAGACACAACGTGAACTCCTTGAGTCTGCCTCTCACCGTACCGAATTGGGGAGTGAGAGAGCCACAACGGCAGCGTATCTTGCGCCTCATCTGGGCCTGCTCGCCATGATCCCTGCTGGGGCTGATGTCACCTGGCTGCAGCGCCCCTGAATCATTTTCTTGTAGCCACTGGCCGCCACCCGTAGGTTCTCAGTCCCCATGGCACGGGCGGCGGTCTCTTTGCTATCGACGAGGCCGATAGTATCATTCAGAGTTCGTGTGTCAATGTCTGTTGTCCCGAGGACCTCCTTCTTGATGTCGTCATCTGCCAGACCAGTTAAGAGAACCAATTTAACGATGTCATCCGTGTAGTCCATGGCGACGATGCCAGGGCAGGTGGCCACCCTACAGGTCCCAGTTTTGGTCCAATGACAGACATTTGCCAACCCACGTAGTCTCGCCACATACTGCCTGACGTGTTCCCCTGGGTCCTGCTTCGTCTGAAGCAGTGTTGCCCGTCTCACACTCAGCGCCACGCTCAGCACCGTGAGTCGTTTCATGGCGTTTAAGACCTCTGTCTCAGAGTTGCTAGCAATTGTCGGGGTTTCCCGGAACAATGCGGCTTCTAAATCTGGCTCACAGCAGGCCAGGAGCTGAGCAGTGACCTGACCTGGCGTTAGGTCAGTCCCGTTCTTAAACATGTCCCACCGCGGGAAATGCAGCCCAATCATCTTCACCGATGCCTTGCTGTAGAGTTGGGCGGTTGATTTTCGGAGGTTTCTGTCGGGTGTCCCTAGTGTCATGCACATTCCTCTGATGTAACTGCATCAGTGCAATGCATGTCGGCATGTCATCTGCCGTCTTCACCCTCTGTGCACCCTGCAGCCTCGCAACTCAACGACACAGCCATTCCCACCGGGTATGCCTAGGCTAGGTTATCACACCAGCTCCTTAACTTGTGTAATATCTAGAGCATGGTCAAAGAGACATTCGGGGATGTGCTGATAATCCTTTATTATGATACAACATAGCTAATGCCCTAGCTGCAAAGAAACAAAGTACACAAATTAGGATGCACACCTGACTAGATAAGCGCACATTGTACCTCCTACTCCTAATATATCATTAATGTACACTGTACGGACGTAACTCTATAGTGGGTGTGCAGTGCCTTATGCTACATAACACGTAATTACTGACTTACATATTAGGAAGGTAATACGTGTTCGACGGCCCCGCACTCTGTTTGTTTACGACTCGAGTTTCACTCCTCACCTACAGGCGGCGCAGGTGCCGCCGCCCGCCAACTTTGACTCACTCTATGCCACGTCACCTACATCCCACAACAACTTGGACTTATGACGGGCTCAGACCAGTATGCATACCTAAATAATGCATATTAGAGTTGACTTCCTCTATTCTGTTTATTACAGTACACTACTATATAAACATTTAAAAATATTCTAGAAATGTTATAAATGGTCCAAAGATGACATTAAAACAATATCAAAGATGGTTAAATAAAGCATTGACACGTGTGTGTGTGTGTATGTATATATGTGTGTATGTGTATGTGTGTATGTATATACATGTATGTGTGTGTATGTGTGTGTGTGTGTATATGTATGTGTATATGTATATGTGTGTGTGTGTGACCCAACAATTAAAATTTGCACCAATAACTCATTACAGTTGTGGCTGGGTGTAGACTAATAGATTGCTCATTGCTTTATAATTTGTTCATGAGTGCAACCATGTACAGACGTAAGTAAATTTACTTACATGATTCATTACCTTGTAACTAGTGAATTCATTACCATTGTACCTTGTTCAGCTATCAAAACTTTGGGGCCCAGTCTCTGGACCCTATATATACCCCTGTAATCTGCAAATACCTTTGTAACTTGTCATGATTGTGACCATCTGAGTTCATTCCCTTTTGTAACTTGCTCAGCTATCAAATTTTGAGGTCCAGTCCCTGGACCCATTATGTACCTCTGTAATCTTTTTGACTACCGCCCACAGGATGGGTATGGGGTGCATAATAAAGATATCAAACTAACTAAAAGATGGTTGACATAAACCCACTACCATTATAGTATGCTCTTTACTTAGCGATGAATTCGTTTACCAACGTAGTCTTACGAACGGAACTCCGTTGTTAAGTGAGGAGAGGCTGTATTTAAGATTTTAAGGCATTATTAGTAATTTAACCTTTGACTGTTTCGTTGTATATACGTATACGTCTTACGAGCCACTGTTTCTGGACGTATTAATACGCCAAATTCTAGCGGCTTCAAATCAAACGGGAGAAAGCTGGTAGGCCCACATATGAGAGAATGGGTCTGTGTGGTCAGTGTGCACAATATAAAAATCCTGCAGCACGCAATACATAATGAGAAAAAAATACGACCATTTTTTTGTATTAAAACGCCGACTTTGAGGTGTATTTTCGATAGTATTTATTGTTGTATTCTCTTTTTCATGGTCTCATTTGATAGAATGGACATCATACTACAGAAATATCGATGATTTTGATTAGTTTTATGATGAAAATGACCTTGAAATTGGAGCTCAAACTAGAGAAATGTTCGATTTTTGCAAATGTTCAAGAGTAAACAAATCACGCCACGCGTCCAATACAATCAATTGGTGAGTCTAATATTTTTTCACAAGTGCACTGGATATTATTTATACCATTTTTACAATAATGCAATAGTCTGCATAACGTAAATCTTTTTTTTTTATGTGAATAAAAATCAAAATAGAAAGCAAAGCAATATAAGATGGGCCTAAAGACGTGACTAATGAACAGATAACATCTTATTTTAGTGCCAGGAATGTCTGCATTGTTTATTCTGGACCCTATTTTGAAATTGACAACTTTTTTATTTTGCATGAAATTGGCCAAATTGCCAATTTCTGATCACTTTATTGGGTAGTTGAAATCGATAAATTGGTGGTTTCTTGTACTCAATCGATAGAACAAATGGAGTTCTAAAGAAATATCTATGAGTTTAGTCAACTGGAACAATGGAATTTATCGAAAATAGGGCTCAAAGTCGGCGAAATTGCCGATGCCTATACATATATTGCTGAGATCACTAACTTCGCGAGAGCGTACTCCGTGAGTTTTCAATCAAATTTCAAACTTTTGGTGTCTTTACCATCAGGAAACGATTCTCTATCATTTCATAAGAAAAATAATTTATTTATTTTTTTTAAATTTTGCGACAACAGGAGAGCACTCCCGGATTGAGGGTTGTGACAGTCAAAGGGTTAAATGCTTTACGGCTCTATGGGGGCCGTAAACGATCTCTATTTGTTCCAGCTCTGATATTTCTCCGCCTTGAACTGGGCCATCAACACTGAACAATATTTAGCAATTTGAAGTGTCACCACTGGCATCATTTTTTTGTTTTGAAGGTTCTCATTACCTCAGCCCGTCATCCTCCTGGCTGTCAAGACCTTTGTCTTATTGTGTCTCTTTGAAAGGGAGGTCAGTTGACATAATTATTCCCAAGTCTCTTACGTGTCCCTTTCATTCTATTTGACAGTCTTCTTTAGATTTGTATACAGTGTTCTAGGATGTATCGGGTGTGAAAATTTAAATATCCGGGATGCGGATGTGTATACGGATGTCTTACTTATTTTGCGGATGCGGATGCGGATACGGATATCTGCTTACAGTAAAATACGGATGCGGATGCGGATATCTGCTTACAGTAAAATACGGATGCAGATGCGGATATCTGCTTACAGTAAAATGCAGATGCGGATGCGGATTACGGATGTCACATCTTGATATCCGGCGGATGCAGATTTTGCAGGACAGTCATAAAATACCTGATACAGTGGTACCTCTTTTTACGATATTTTTCGTTCGAGAATGCTGTTCAAGTGCCATTACCAAACGAATTTATCCCCATAAGGAATAATGTAAAATAGACTAGTCCTTTTACACCCCCAAAAAAATACAGTGGTCCCCCGGCTAACGCTTTACCCCGAAATCGTACAAGTATGTAAGCATAATATTGTAAGGGCTTGTGGAAGTGTATTTTTGGGGGTCTGAATAGATTAACCTACGTGACATTATTTCTTAAGGAAGTAAATTGCCTCGTAATGGCACTTGAGCAGGCTTCTGCAATGAATTTTGAACGTTAGCCGGGGACCACTGTACTTACAAAAGCATTTAAAAATAAACTTACATAAAAGGGCGATTTTGGGGACCATCGTAATCGAGGTACCACTGTATTTGTTTTGTTTTTTACCATAAGAACATAAGAAAGGAGGAACACTGCAACAGGCCTACTGGCCCATACTTGGCAGGTCCATGTCAAAACCAACTCACCAAAAATATTTGTCCAACCCATCCCCATCCAAGCAAGAAGCCCCGACAACCCCCCAAAAAAAAAAACATTGTGCAAGTCCCGTCAAATCCAACCCTCTCACTCACAAGAACACAGAATGTTAAGTAAAAAGGGCACAAATGCAACTAATGAGACATTTTATTGTGGCAACGTTTCGCTCTCCAGGAGCTTTTTCAAACCGTTACAAACAATGCATGGACACACAGGGTATATATAGGTTCAATGAGACAATAAATGTCTCATTAGTTGCATTTGTGTCCTTTTACTTAACATATTGTCGGTAATTCTACCAATATTAATACAAGAACACAGAAATAAGGAACAATGCAGCAAGCCAACTGGTCCACACTAGGTAGGTCCCCTATAACCCAAAACCAATCTCACAAAACTCCTACCCAACCCATCTACTCCATCCATGGAATATGCTTTGATAATTAGGCACTATAAAATAGGGTACTGAAGGAGCTGAAGCACCTAGTTCACCACAAGAGCACCGAAGGAGCTGAAGTAGGTGGTGGCCAAGGGTTAGGCAAGGAAGAATTCCTGTTTTAAGATCCCAAGATGTTGCTGTGTCGAAGTAACTCCAGGCTGATGGACTGACCACCTCAAACCCTCCTGTTCTTCACATTCTCCTTTGAATGGACTGATGAAGCCACTGTGTGGCGAAACATTTCCTCAATAAAGATACAAAAGATGGAAAAAAAAGGAAAAATACCGACACAATGGAAAAATAAAAACATAAGCAGTATAATGTGATCCTTTATTGACAACGTTGCCCACGCAGTGGGTTTTAAACAGTCACAGACAGATCTACCTGGAAAAATATAACATGAATATATATAGATATAGTCAGGTGGAGAATGCTTCAGGGGGGAGAAAGCTGCATGTGACAGTCTTAAAAGTAGTGTGAAGTTAAAACCTTGTGTGACTTAAAGGACCGGGAGTGCCCATTCTTGAGTTTTGGATGGTGGAAGTTCGTTCAGCCTGTAGAAACCGACGGTTTCTACAAACCGACGGTTTCACAACAAGCTGAACCTATTGCCAAGAAACTTTTTCCCAACGCTATCCCACCTAGAACTCAAGAAACCGACTTTTTTACAACATAGGAATATTGCCAAGAATCTTCTTCAAGCACCACCTAGAACTCAAAAGGAACACTGCAGGTCCTTTGTCACACAAGGTTTTCCATCACACTACTTTTAAGACTGTCCATAGTTTTTGAGATTCTCCACCTGACTATATCCTATATATATATTCATGTTACTCATTTTCCAGGAGATCTGGAAATAAATGGTAAAAAAATACCACACAATGGAAAAATAAACACATAAGCAGTATAATGTGATCCTTTATTGAAACGTTTCCCCGCAGTGGGCTTTATCGAGTCACAGACAGATCACCTGGAAAATGAGTAACATAAAATATATATAGGGTATAGTCATGGAGAATGTTTCAGGTGGAAAAGTCAGGGACAATCTTAAAAGTAGTGTGAAAGTTAAAAACAGTGGAATTAAAGGACCCAGGTTCCATTCTTTTATTCTAGGTGGGATAGCGTTGAAAAGTTTTTGGCAATAGGTTCAGCTATGTTGTAGCCGTTGTTCTGGTTGAAGTTGTTGGAGGCAGAAAGGATGATTCCAGGATTCTTCGGATTGCGTGTTGCCTCTGGCGATGAGTCTTGCGTTTCTGTAGTTGATTAAATGGTTGTGTAATTTCGGGGTTGAACACAGGCATTTCGGAGTCGCAGACCCGACTGCGTACTGGTGTTCTGAAATGCGTGTTTGGAGGTCTCTGGATGTTTCCAACGTATAATTTGCTGCAGCCATTACAAGGGGTTGTGTATACCCCTGCCGTGGATTGAAGTTTTTCCTGTCTGTTACTGGTAAGGGCCTTGATGGTGGATGTGGAGGTGGATACCGAATGAGGTCTTTGAAAAATGTTGGAAACGCCTTTTGGAAATGGAGTTGGTGGGGAAGGACTATGATTCTTTCAGCAGTGTCTTTCTGGGGTTGAAGATGTTTAATGCCCGTCGCCTGCAGTCTCTAATGAAGTGACGAGGATAGTGAAGTTTGGAAAACTTGTTCAATGAGGGAGCATTTTCTTCAAGGAACCTCACTGCTGCAGATTCTGAGGCGAGGAAAAAATTCTATAATTACACCACGTTTAGTTTTGGGGGTCGTGGTGAGAGTAGAAGTGGAGAAGATCGTGTTGATTGGTAGGTTTTCGGGTAGACTTTAAAACGAAGTTATGGCAGCTTTTGCAGAGAAGAACATCAAGGGAAAAGGGAGTGTTGTCACTTTTCTTAGTGTAAACTGGATTGATGGCTCCATCTGGTTGGGGTTCGTTGGAGAGATTGAACGTTGGAAGGTCTGGGAGTTATGATGAGAATGTCCAACATAACGGGGCCAGGTGACCGGAGGGAATAATAGTGGAAAATCGCCGGTTCCAAATGTTCCAAAAGGATCGCAAACGGCACTTTAAATGGGCGATCCCATGGGTAGCCAAAAATTTGCTGAAAGAGTTGGTGAAAGAGAAACATGTAAAGCCCACACATAGTTCAACAAGGTCGATGAAATCGCGGGGTGGAAAGGAAATCAAGCAAAACCTTTTTGCGCAAGAGACGAAAACCCGGGAGTAGGTTTTTTGGGAAAGTAAATTTACCCGGGGGGAGTTTTTTTTTTTTATGTTGATGTTGCAATGCGTTTGAGAAGGCCACCAGAGTGTTTGAGATGTGGACTGATGGTGCCCAAAAGTTGGGAGGTGTTTACAGAATTCCGGAGAGGTGGGGAGCACTGCCTTTTCCCCGGGGGGAAGGGGGCCCAAGGGTACCGGTTTGTGAGTTTTTGGCAGACCGACATTTTTGGAGGTCTGGGGTTTGGGAAGGGTGAAAAAATTTTTTTAGTTCTGATTCCCCAAAGGCGATCTTGGGGAAGAAATGTTTTGGGGGGGGTTTCCAATTGATTATTGTGAGAGGTTTGTAGGTGTCTGGGCATTAAAGAAACATTTTTTCCGTAATCGTCAGTGTTCAAGATTACACACCATCTCCTTTATCAGCACCAGGGGGATTAAACATCTTCAAACACGGCTTTTTAAAATAGCTGAACCTTTCCAAAAATTTTCCCCAAGCTATCCACCAGAACTCAAAAAGGGGAAACTGAGGTCCTTTAAGTCCCCACAATGTTTAATTTCCACTTTTTTTTAAATTGTCACATGCAGTTTTTTCCCCCTGCCCCGTTTTCCCTGACTATCCCAAAATATTCATGTTATCATTTTCCAGGTAGTTGTCTTGTTCACACTGCGTGGGCGAAACGTTGTCAAAAAGGATCACATTATACTGCTTATGTGTTTATTTTTCCGGGAATCTGTCTGGAACGAAAAGCCCACTGCATGGGCGAAAGTTGTCAATAAAGGATCAATTCGTTATGTGTTTAACATAAGAAAGGAGGAACACTGGAGGCCGGCCCATACTGGGGAGGTCCTTCACATTCCTCCCACCAACAGAACATTTTTTTCAACCCAATTTTCAATGCTACCAAGAAATGTTTTATAATTTATTCACTCATGTGAAAATCCCATTTAAACCCAAAAAACCCCTCACTCATGAATCTACCCAAACCCCAAATTTAAAATACCCATGGTCCTTGCTTCAAAACCCCCAGGGGGGAGACTGTTCCACCCATCAACTACCCTATTTCCAAACCAAATTTTCCCCATATCCTTTTAAAAAAAAATTTTATCAACTTAAACCTTTAAAAATTGGTTCTCTTGGAGAGATATTTTGACCTTATTTTACCCCCTTTTAATTCCATTTTACTTGTATATTTTATCAGGGGGCCCCCCTTCTACCCTTACAAGTGAATGAAATTTAAGGGTCTTCAATCTTTTTCGTGGGGAAATTTAAAAGCTATGTATTAATTTAGTCATTCTACGCTGAATGTTTTTTAATGAATTTATGTCCATTCTGAAAAGGGGCCCAGAAGGAGAACAAAAGGGGGCCTTTTCTAATGATGTATAAAGCTGTAATAAACCCCGGGGCTTCTGTTGCTAACACTTTTTATAAACTTTAACATTTCCCTTATTACGACGCTGGCATTGCTGTCTGGTTTAAGGTTCTCTACCATCACCCCCGCCCTTTTCGAAATTTTAAATGGCTAAGTTCTACGTTTTTTTAATTATAAGGGGGTTGGGGCACCCCCGACTTCAGAACCTTCATTTATCTACATTGAACTGATTTTACTTTTAAAATTAAGTTTGTCTAAATCTTCCAAGTTCGACATCTATGTTTGAATCAATTATCCTACCATCTTTGTGTTGCCCAATTTTCTCATATCACTAGTACCTCGTCAAGGCCCTTTATATATTATAAATAACAACGGGCCTAAGACTGATCCCAGGAACACCACTTTTACAAGTCCCCATTCGATTTAACCCAAAATTTTGCCACTCTCTGCTTCCTATTGGTGAGCCAAAATCCATGACAGCACTTTTTCCCCAATGCCATGAGCTGCCACTTTTTAACAGTGTCTTGGGTACTTTATCAAAAGCCTTTTTAAAGTCTAAAAAACAATATCAATTTTTTTTTCATGATTAACAGCCTCAAAAGTTTACTGAAGAAGGTTAATAAATTAGATAGACAGGAACGGCCCTCATGAATCCATGCTGGGGGATCATTAATCAAATTATGGTTATCT
>WNWK01047224.1:0-14010 GCA_009830355.1 Cherax destructor | reverse complement strand
CTCACCAGTTGACGTGTATTGGATGCATGGAGTGATTTGTTTACTCTTGAACATTGGCAAAAATCGAACATTTCCGCTTGTTTGAACTCAATTTCAAGGTCGTTTTCATCATGAAACTAATCAAAATCATCTCTATTTCTGTAATGTGTTTTCCATTCTGTCAAACGAGACCAAGAAAACGAGAATACAACCATAAATACTGTACGAAAACACACCTCAAAGTCGGCGTTTTAATCCAAAAAAAGTCAGTTTTTTTTTTATCATTATGCACTGTGCTGCAGGAGTTTTTTTTTATACAGCACACACTGACCACACAGACCCATTCTCTCACATGTAGGCCTACCAGCTTTCTCCCGCTTGATTTGAAGCAGCTAGAATTTTTGAGTATACAGTGGACCCCCGGAAATCGAACATTCTTCATTCCAGAATGCTGTTCAAGTGCTGTTACCGAACAAATTTATTCCCATAAGGAATGATGTAAATTAGATTATTCTGTTTCAGACCCCCAAAAATACACCTATAAAAGCACTTACAATAATAAACTTACATAAAAGGGCGAGTTGGGAGTGATCGATTTCCGAGGGTCCACTGTACGTCCAAAACACTGGCTCGTAAGACGTATATATACGGCCGAAACAGTCAAAGGGTTAAAAGATGGGCGAGACCAGAAGCAAGAGCTTTTCCCTTTTTCTCTACCCCCATCCCACAAACAAATGTGTGATTAGTCCATTCTCTCTTTTTCCCTCTTCACATACACACCAGTACCACTATTGCATCTTACAAATACAGCAGCATGATGGTAGTGTTTATACATATAGATAGTTTTCTCTGTATATACTGAGTTTGCTTTAATCTCTATTTTATTGATTCAATTATTCTTAATGTTTTTTTATTGGTGACTTGTGGCCTTAATTATTAAAACAGTGAACAGGCTTTAAACTGAAATGGAAGTACAGTGCCTGCACTGCAGTTGAAAGAGTGAGGTAAGAGTAAATTTAGAAAGTGTGAGCACCACATGCCACCTGCGTTCATCTGTTTGTCATGAGATTTGCATTTTCTTCAGTCTTGCCAACCTTGAGTAGTTGTGAAAGTGAGCAAAGGTCTAAGGTGTTTATTTTGGCCACTATTTAAAGGTAAATTCTGTAAATATTTGTTCTGCAGCGGGGTTACTGTACAATTATTAAATAGTTCTTGCAAGATAAAAGTTCGCATATAGTGAAAACATTATGATGAGGGAATAATCACATGGGAATCATTCTGTCAGCCTTATTTTTTTATTGAGGGTTATATGATAAAATATTATCTTACGCATAAGTTGGCAATTTAAATCCTGTAAAAAAATTTTTGTAGCAGCATTGGTCTTTTTATAATTGATGAACAAGTATAAATTAATTTTTGTTTTTAATGCTGATGGTGCAATGATTAGTGGGGTTGGTATATTGATTTAAGCACAATTCCTCCTTTACATAAAATAGTTTTTGCTTATAATGTACTAAAATTATAATTTAACTCATCAATTCATCATACAGTATCTGTAATTTGATGTTTGTAAGTGAAAACATGAACATTGTCATATGACCCAAGAAAATTTTGCAGACCACATTATTAGTGTTTTAGCTATTTAAGAATTTGCACTAATTACACATTTACATAAATTATGTCAATGCTCAAAAGTTGGTATATATTCCAAAATTATGTACAGTGGACCCCCGGTTTTCGTAAATAATTCGTTCCAGAATGCTGTTCAAGTCCCGTTACCAAACGAATTTGTTCCCATAAGGAATAATGTAAATTAGATTAGTCCTTTTAGACCCCCAAAAATACACTTACAGAAGCACTTACAAAAATACACTTACATAATTGTTCGAGTTTGGAGTAGTACGAAAACCGTGGGTTATTTGTGTACAGTGGTCCCTCGGTTTTCGCCAAAAATTTGTTCCAGAATGCTGCTCAAGTGCCATTACCGAACGAATTTACTTCCTTAAGAAATAATGTCAGGTAGGTTAGTCTATTTCAGACCCCCAAAAATACATTTGCAACAGCACTTACAAAAATACACTCACATAAATGTTCGAGTTTGGAGATGCACGAAAACCGAGGGACCACTGTATATATATATTTTTTTTTACATGCCTTATGAAAGTATTTCATTACTTTGGTAAGACAGTTTTTTTTTTTTTTCTAAAGATATCAGTGTTTATAATTTGACATGCAGAATCTTCCAGACACTACCCACTAATGCCCTCTGCACTTTCATCTTTAGAATATGTAGTTTAAGTCATTAAAGTATTTCTGAAAAATACTTCTAATTGATGTTAGATTAATGGACATGAGCTACTAATAAGACATTTATTATGGCTCACCACCAGCTTTATTAAGCCAATATATACAGTAAGGGGACACAGAGTACATTAAGGAAAATACACATGGTGAGATGGGGAAGGCAGGGCTTAATCAAGACATTGTAAAAGTATCCGTAGTAGTTGTAGTATTAGTCTAAATGACTTAGTGTTATATGATGGAGGAATTCAGTGGTTTAAGGAGGATTTATGATAATATTTCAGAGATGACGAAGTTGCCTTATGTAAGCGTTTCCAAAATAGAGATTAATGCTGTTTTTAGACACTTTTGGTTACTGGTGTCTTGTTCCTTAATCACTAAACAGATGTTCCATTTCATCAAGTGGCTGAATAATGTTCACTCAACCGGAAACAATGCTACACTGCCTGAGAATGTGCATGGGAGGCGGGCTTGCGGGCTTTGTGAAAAAAAAAAAGTCCGCGAAAACTGAAATTGGCGATAACAGAGATAAAAAAAAATGGAGGGTCCACTGTATTTACAAAACTTGTTTACACAAACCAACAATACAAATTGTTTTTCTATTGTTCAAAATACAGTGGTCCACTGTATTTTCATTCAGAATGCTGTTCAGTGCTTAAAAACAATTTATCCCTAAAAAATAATGTAAAGACTATGTTAGACCCAAAATTACACTTACAAGATTTAAATACTACATAAGTGTGTTTACCATCATCGGACCACTATATATACACATATATAATGACTGGACACTTTTCTACAACTGCTATTAGCATCTGGAAGCTTGGCGTGGTGTGTTAGGGTGGGGCTGCTGTCAAAATGACATATTATACCATCACTCACCACCCTCACTGCCTGTCAACACCCATGGGGTCCCAGGCCCTGTTCCCCACCATCCTCCCTTCTTTCCTACCTTCCTTTCTTTCTTCCTTCATTCCTTCCTTTCTTTATTCCTTCCTTTCTTTCTTCTTTCCTTCCTTTCATCTCTTCCTTCATTCCTTTCTTTCTTCCTTCCTTTCTTCTTTCCTTCCTCTCATCTCTTCCTTTCTTTCTTTCTTAATTCCTTCCTTCCTTCCTCCCTCTCCTCCTTCCTTACTGTTTTCTTTCCTTCCTTCCTCTCATCTCTTCCTTCATTCCTTCCTTCCTCTCATCTCTTCCTTCATTCCTTCCTTCCTTCCTTCCTTCTGGTATCCTGGGCATTGCGTTCGGTCACAAACTCCTCAAAACCATGAAATTCATCTTCAGAGACACTTCCATCTGTGTTAGAGCTATCACTGGGGAAGAGAAGAGTCCCAGATTCACTGGGGAGTCATATATTTCTTACTGCTAGGCATGCTGAACATGGACTACTGAAATGGCATTCCCACAATGCACCACTGGCTCCCCGATTTTTTTTTATACTGTGCGCACTGACCATGGAGACCCATTCTATCACATGTGGGCCTATCAGCTTTCTCCCACTTGATTTGAGGCTGCTAGAATTTATGCGTATTAATATGTCAGAAACATTGGCTCGTAAGACATATATATACGACTGAAACAGTCAAAGGCTTAACACTTTGACTGTCGCAATCCCAATTCTGAAACTGTCTTCCCATGTCGCAAAATATTAGAAAAAAAAAATTTCCTATGAAAATGTTAAGATTAATTTTCTGATTTTTAAGCCCCCCAAAAAAATGCGATCAGTACTTACCGAGATATAGAGTGTAAAGTTGGCAGAAAATGAGCCACGTATGGCAACAACAGAGAATGCCGCTCACCGGTAAACTTTTTTTTACTCCCATTCGAAGGTTTCTTGTTTTTTCCACTATTTTATTTTTTCAGGTAACTTATGTGGCCTGTGAGACCAAAGTAAGGTGCAAGGTACATATATACACTCATTGTATGCAACACAATAACCGCACAAACATTATCATCATTATATTGTTTACAAAACTTGTTTACACAAACCATCAATACAAAATTTTTTTTATTACTATTGTTCTGTAATACAGTGGACCCCCGAGTTTCGTAAAAACTTCACTCCTGAAGTCTGCTCAAGTGCCATTACCGAACGAATTTACTCCCTTAAGGAAAAATTTCACGTAGGTTAGTCTATTTCAGACCCCCGAAAATACACTTCCACAAGAACTTACAAAATTATACTTACATAATTGCACGATTTCCGGGGTATTCGTTAACCGAGGGTCCACTGTATATATACAAATGTACAGTCACTGGACACGTTCATAGAAGTTCTGCAGCTTGTGGAACTCTTTGAAACATGGTTTCATGCACAGTGGTGTTTTACACTCCTTACACATAAAACAAGTTTCTGCATTTTTGTGCATTTTTTTTTTTTTTTGTATGTGCACAGACAAAACACATCTTCTGAGCGGTTTTCTTCAAAGTAGTAGCAGGCAGTTGTGTTAGGTAGTTATCCTAGGTTGATGGTCATCTGGGTCGTCATTCCTTCCTTCCTACATTCCTTCCTTCCTCTCATGTCGTCCTTCCTTCCTTTCATGTCGTTCTTCCTTCCTTTCATGTCGTTCTTCCTTCCTTTCATGTCGTCCTTCCTTCCTTCCTTCCTTTCATTTCGTCCTTCCTTCATTCCTTTCATGTCGTCCTTCCTTCCTTCCTTTCATGTCGTCCTTCCTTCCTTTCATGTCGTCCTTCCTTCCTTCCTTTCATGTCGTCCTTCCTTCCTTCCTTCCTTTCATGTCGTCCTTCCTTCCTTCCTTTCATGTCGTCCTTCCTTCCTTCCTTCCTTTCTTCTTGTTTCTATACGTATATACACAGTCAGTCACTGGACACGTGCCTAGAACTGCTATTACCTTCTGGAAGCTGGTTGTTGTGTGGGTGGACTTGTAAATATGCTGAGTCAGGTGCAGCTGCTGTCAAAATGACACGTTATACCATCACTCACTACCCTTACTGCCTGTCAACACCCATGGGGTCCCATGCTCTTCTTCCCAACTGTCCTTCCTACCTACCTACTTACTTACCTACCTACTTTCTTTCTTCCTTCCTTCCTTCCTTCTGGTATCCTGGGCATTGCTTTCGGTCACAAACTCCCCAAAAGCATGATATTCATCTTCACTGACACTTCCATCTGTGTTAGAGCTATCACTTGGGAAGAGAAGAGTCCCAGATTCGCCGGGAAGTCAGATATTTCTTACCACTAGGCATGCTGAACAAGGACTACTGAACAATGCACCACTGGCTCCCCGATTTTTTTTTATACTGCGCACACTGACCACACACACCCATTCTCTCACACATAGGCCTACCAGCCTTCTCCCACTTGATTTGAAGCCACTAGAATTTTGGCGTATTAATACGTCAGAAAATTGGCTCGTAAGGCGTATACATACGACCGAAACAGTCAAAGGGTTAAATATGTATGAGGAACACAATGATTTTTGTGATAAGGATTCAGGATTACAAATTTTCAGTTTGGGTTATGTGTGTTGAAGATGACCTTCATGTACAGAGGAACCTCGGTACTCGAACAGCTCCCTTCTTGAACAATTCGGTATTCGAACGCTTTCTTCGATAAACAAAAATCGCTCGGTAGTCGACCGTTTGCTCGGCACTCAACCAAACAAACACGACCTGCCTGAACTTTGCTGTAAACTATTTTGCATTTCTTCACGTTTTTTGGTGTTTTTTATATTGTATAAATAAGTCACCATGGGGCCTACGTAGATTAGTGATACCAGCCAACCAAAACAAAAATTGGTTGGAAAAAATTTGTTGGGTACTCGAACAGATCTGCACTTGAACAGCTGTCTGGAACGAATTAAGTTCGAGTACTACTGAGGTTCCACTGTAATTCCAGAATACTTGGGAATGTGCTAGGTAGTTGTTTGGTTTACCCTGGTCAATCATACAAGCTATGTAATTGCAATGTAATGATGGTATCCTTTCTCCCCTTGTTGGTTGTTTTTCTGGCTTCACACATACAGCAGTACTACATTATTGATGTGCTCCATGGTTTTTATCTCCATTTTACCCTTTATATTAATGTTTATATATTATAGTCTAGTCTATCCTTCTTTAAATGTTTTGTATATTCTTACTTGTATATGTAACATTAATGAGCTTATTCATCAAGGGGATGTAGCTAGCATTTTTTTTTTTAAGCAAATAGGCACAAAGGCAGGGTGTTTCAAAGAAGGAAACCCATTCACTAACTTTCATTCTTTAGCTGTTTTTAAATAGATGCATGGATATCACAGTTTAAATGACATCCATATGCATCCTTCAGAGGGCAGGCATTGTACCTCCCTGAATACCCTCATAAATATTACTCTGCTCAGACTCCCAACAACACACCTAGTTTCAAAAACCACTTTCCTTCACTCCAGTCTAACACCCTCACATGCATGCTAAATACTTAAGCTCATACCACTTAAAATCTGATTCATACCCACTTTCTAACCCTTCTTGGGATATCCCTTAAATTACTTTCCACCTTGACGAACCTATTGTGCTTCATTCTTTCTAGATGAAAAAATGCTCTTAACATTTCCTCCACTCTCTAAATTATACCTTTCATACCACTGCCCTATAATTTTACTACTCATTATTATCTGCATAATATCCACACCACACATTAATTTCAAGCATGACATCTTCATTGCCTCCAGCCTCCTCCTCCCTGCAATCTTAAGAGACTATGCCTCATGCCCATACACAAGTGTGGACATCACTTTGATGTGATAATGTTCCCTTTTTGGACCCTATGATAAATATTTTCCCAAATGTGTCTCCATTCTACCTAACTTTTCCCTTCTGTGGTTCATTTCTTTTTATGCCCCATCTGCTGACTCATCCACTCCTAAATCCCTAAAGACATTCTAACTACTTACAGAGAAATTAAGAAAAAATACCAGTTATAAAAAAAAATGAATTAAGACCTGGTCAGGTAAACTTTCTGAGTGGACATTGACTACACATTCTCCTTGTACAGAAGTTGGATATCATTTTTAGAAAAGTGAAATAAGCTTTAAGTCCATTTACTTATCATTCATGATTATGCTTGCTTTAGAGTAAAGCTTTACAGTCTTATTATGCTTGTCTGAATATAACTGAATGCTTTAGTCTTAAAATCATTTTATGATAAAATGTGATTAGTGTTAGGGAAGATTCTGTGTGTGCTATGCTGTTTTGAGTGTAGGAAATGACTTAAAAAAGTTTGAATGTTAAATGGTTGTGAGTAGGTCTGTTCATTCATTTGTCTTGTCTTGTGTTTATCTGCATTCAGAGATTAACAGTTTACCTGGATTCACCTGGCAGCCAACATCTCTAGTGATGATTTGAGGACAGGAAGTCTGTGGCTTTTGAAGAGTCTTCCAGTTTTGTCTGATGAGTTCCTAATGTTTGAACAGATTTGTGGCCTGATAAGGACTGTACGAGAATTACACACCGTGATGCGTGTGTTGGAAGCCCACTTCATCCGGCTTTGAAAAAACCAACTCTTAGCTCACTGGTCATATTACATAACACTATTGTTTTTAGCATGTGCAATATTCTTAATTGGCAATTGTTCATTACAAGCAGAACAGGTTTTGTGGATTAACTTGAGTAGGTTTGTGCATCATTCCGTCAGAAATGCTTATTATTGATTTTGCCTTTTGCAAATTCTTAGGCCTGAGTGCTTCCAAATTGCATATTCCTGTTTATTTTGTGTAATTCATATGGAGACCATGAATTGCTTTTTAAGATTTTCTCAGCTATATCAGGCATTGGGAAGTATGTTAGCGCTGAAAAGTGTTTAAGGCCACAGGGTCAGATGCATGATAACTGCTGTTGATTTTTAGTGTACATAAATGAGCATCTTGATCTACAATTTTTTTCTGCCTTTGTAAAAAATTTCACATGCTGGAAATATTTTAAACATTAGAAATACAGTACTTCAAAAAGGAATTGCTTTATTAATTGTCCATTTGAATTCCTTATAAACTTAATAACCAGCAAAGTTCTGAAGATCTTTAATTGTTTCATAGTGTGCTTTAATATATAATAATCTATTAGGCTAAGAATTCATTTTCAGTTACCTGTGATCTATACTGAGTTGCTTATTTTTGGTTTCTCTTGGAAAAACACGATTAATGAGAAGTACTCAGTTTGAACCTTACACCAGCTGATTGATGTTTTTTGTCAGAGAAAATTCAGCTTTGAAGGAAGATGGTTTTATTTATTAACACATTGGCCGATTCCCACCAAGGCAGGGTGGCCCGAAAAAGAAAAACTTTCATCATTCACTCCATCACTGTCTTGCCAGAGGGGTACTTTACACTACAGTTATAAAACTGCAACATTAACACCCCTCCTTCAGGGTATATGTAACGTAAATAAAATATTTCTTCCTATTAAAATTAACATAATTTGTTAAAATAGTGTAAATAAACTACATACAGGCAGTCCCCACTTTACAGCACTTTGCTTTATGGCATTTTGCTAATATACTGGGGTTTTCAATTACATATACCCAATCTTCATTTATTCAGACTTCCTACAATATATATATTCACCACTCACTATAAGCTAAGGATGAAAATATTTTAAGATAAGTAATGTGTGTACTGTATATTCATTTTTTAGGCCTAGCTCTATTGCTCACTTAATATATGATAGTGTCAACATGTTATCAGGCTTTTACATGCAACAACGATTTTCACTTTAGAGTGGTAACCTGGAACCTGATCTGATGTATAAGCAGTGCTCTCATGTATTCTACTATTCAAGTTTTGTACATATAGTCACACAGAGTGACTAGTATTGACAAATGTATAAAGAAAATGCATGTGCAACGTGTCGGGAATTTTTTTCGGAGATGTTTTGCTCACCAAGAGCTTCCTCAGCCCTTTGAATTGAGGAAGCTTCTGGTGAGCAAAACATATTTTAAATAAAATTGGATAAAGAAATTGAAAGTACAGTCCTGCCAGGTGATACTCATTGTGCAAATACTCTTAAATGTTTATCCATTTATTAAAAATAAATGGATGTATTGTACTGAGTCAGGCATATAGCCCATGGGTTGTCAAGGTTTCCCTTAACCCCTTGAGGGTCCAGACTCCCAATTTGAAAATTCCCCACAGGGTCCAAGAATTTAAAAAAAAAAAAAAAAAATCTTATTTTTTCTTATGAAATGTTAGAGAATCTTTTTCTGCAGGTAATAAAACAAAAAGTATGAAATTTTATATAAAAAAAATAGACGAAACTATGCTCTCGCGAATTTTGCTGTGTCAACAATTTTTACGCAGCGGTGCTTTTGCCCACTTTGAGACCTATTTTAGGCCAATTACATTGTTCCATTAGACCAAATTCTTAGCTGTTTCGCTAGTATGTGTTCCATTTTATCTATTGAGCACAAGAAATCGCCCAATCAGCTATTTCAACTACCCAGTAAAGTGATCAGAAATTGGTAATTTGTCCAATTTCACACAGTTCAAAATACTATTCCAGTTTCAATATAGGGTCCAGAATAAACAATGCAGGCATTCCTGGCATAATAACATTTCCTCTGTTTATTAGTTACGTTTCCAGGCTTTACAGATGAATTCCGTTTTGATTTTTTATTCACATAATTTTTATTCATACCAAAAAATAGAAGATTTACTGTTATACAATATTGTAATAATTGTATAAATAACATCAGTACATTTGTGAATGCACATTAGATCCACCATCTATCCTTGTTATTTGTTTTTTCTCGCAGTATTTATGTGAATCATGTTATTTCTTCATTTTTCCAGATACAAGAGACACATATCTCTTATTCTTTTTACTCTTCATTATTCTTAGCTTGGGCATCAATCTGAATATAGTACTCCTTTTGATTATTTTTGAGCTTTGCTTTAGATTTGGCTAGGCTAGGGTTCCACACTGGCCCTGCATGTTCCAGCCCATCCTCTTAACCCTTAAACAGTCCAAACGTATATAGTATATACATTAGTACTGCTACTGCCCCAAACGTATATTTACGTTTTATTTTTCCTGCCTCCAAATTTGGCACGATTGGCCTGAGATGCCTGGTCAGCATAGAATGGGTCTTAACACTCGGTGTGCGCCATATTAAAAAAATCTGGGACCACTTAGTACCTTGTGGGAGCACCATTAAATTGAGCGCCAGCTAGAGCAAACGCCAAGGATTCACTGATGTCATGTCATATTAACACTCCCCTTTTAAGTGGAAAGTGGTGTCGGCAGGCTGGCCGGCCAGCTGGCTGGCTGCCTGCCTGGCCACCTGGCTGGCCAGCAGCTGGTTGGCCACCTGGCTGGTCAGCTGGGTACCTGATTGGCTGTCCATTTTTCTGTCTGTATCTATCTGTCTCTTTGTCTCTATCTGTCTCTATCTCACAGGAACACATACATAAATACAATTATACAGTACATAGTGTAAATTACCTAGGATAACTCAAAAAATCAAGACAAAGTGTTATACTGTGCTTGTGATCTGTGTAATACCAGTTGGTTTATGAGCTACTCTCTGAGACAAGCAGACAGAAAGGAGACAACACTCACAGACAGAAAGACACAGACAGGTTTGCGTAACAAATAAAGGGAAGCAGTGTAAGCTCATCAAATGTCATCACTGTAATTACTGGACTGATTAGAAAAGATAAGACTATCCGTTTATCATTATGTTAAGTGGAACATTTGTAGCTCTGTTCCCAAACTGAATGAAATAGGTTTTGTCAACATTGAGAGTAAGCTTGTTAATCATCATCCAGGTAGATATTTTCTGTAATTCAGCATTTACAGTGTTGGCTAGTGTGACTGGGCATGGGTGAGAGAAGACGGATGTAGTGTCATCTGCAAATAGTATGGGTTTGAGTAGTTGAGATGCATTTGGTAGGTCGTTTATGTAAATGAGAAAGAGAAGTGGGCCAAGAACACTTCCCTGTGGGACACCAACTGTAATTGTTTGTGTGGAAGAGTTTGCTCCATTTGTGGACACATATTGGCTTCTGTCGCTAAGGTATGACTTTAGGTAATTGAGGGAGTGCCCTCTTATACCATAGTGTGATAATTTTAAGTGTAACAGATCATGGTCATCTGTATCAAAAGCTTTACATAATGAAGATTCCCAGTGGGATTTCTTTATTTTCAAGAGCGGTGTATATTATTTCTAGCATGTGTATGATTGCATCATTTGTGTTTTTATTAGGCCTGAAACCAAACTGACAGGGGTTGAGTATGTTGTGGGAGATGAGGTAGGAATAGATTTGCCTATGAATTAACTTTTCAAAGATTTTGGAGAGAAGGGGTAAGTTAGATATTGGCCTATAGTTATTTAGGTCTGTTTGATCTCCTCCTTTATGTATGGGGGTAACCCTCGCTATTTTGAGTATTGATGGGAAGGTGGAGGATTCAATGGATTTGTTAAAGAGTGTTGCAGTAATTGGTGATAGTACTTGAGAAGCTTTTTTGTATATAAAAGGTGGTAAGTTATTTAGATCTCCTGCCTTGTTTTTTAATGTGTTAATAACAAGCGAGACTTCTGTTGGGTTGGTCGGAGCTAAGAATAGTGTATTCGGGTAGCTTCCAGTGAGGTTGGCGTTGTGTGTGTTTGAACTTGGGTTTTTGCTTGCCAACTTTTTCCTATTGTGGAGAGCAGGGGTTCATCTAGGTTTGTCAGTTTGATTGTTATGTTTCTGGATATTTTTTTAGTTCCTAGAATTTCAGATAGGGTTTTCCAGGTCTTTTCATATCACCTCTTAAGTTATTTAATCTGTTCTCATAATACAATTTTTTGACCTTCTTATCAGGCTGGTTAGGTTTGATGAGTAACGTTTTGTTTGTTCTCTTGCTATTTGACCCATTCTGTACTGTTTTTCATATACAAACAGTGGTCCCTCGGTTTTCGGTCAACTCCAAACTCAAACATTTATGTAAGTGTATTTTCGTAAGTGCTTTTGCAAGTGTATTTTTGGGGTCTGAAATAGACTAACCTACGTGACATTATTTCTTAAGGAAGTAAATTCATTCGGTAATGGCACTTGAGCAACATTCTGGAAAGAATTTTTGGCGAAAACCGAGGGTCCACTGTAGGTGCTTTATATTAATGGATTTGAGAATGCTGGGTGTTAGCCAGGGATTGTTTAGTCTCTTAGCTGTGATCTGTTTAGTATTTTTAGGGCAATGCATGTTATAGAGGTATTGGGTCTTTTTTAGAAAATTATTAATACATGTCAGTATCTGTATAGGTGTCTAACTCGGTTTGCCAGTCGATGTTTGACATAGCTGTTATGAAGTTATTAACAGCTGCCTCATTATGTAGTCTGAAGGTAACTTTAGTTGTCTCTTGTGGTAATTTACCTAGGTTGGTTATGAGAAAGGTAGGGTAGTGGTCTATTGTATTATCTGTGAGTATGCCTGATTTCAGAGGGGATATGGTGTTAGTCCAGATGTGGTCTAATAGGGAGGCACTAGTCTCAGAGATTCTTGTTGGTTTTGTTACTGTTGTTAGAAGCAAGCAGTTGCTCACAGTGTTTGTGAATTCAGTTACTTGTGGGTCTTGATCTTGTAGGAGATTGATATTGAAGTCTCCTGTTAGTATTAAGTGGTCTTTGTTCATGTGTGCATCAGTAATCATACTTCCTAATTTTTCACTAAATTGGCTAATATTTGACTGTGGTACTCTGTAGATGTTTATCACTGTGAGAGATTTTTGTAGATATTTGGATTTAAACTTAGCTATTAAATATTCTCCATGTTCATCTCTTGTGTAACTCTTGTGCAAGTATTGTTGATACATTCAAGCTGGTCTGAATAGTAAATAGTTGTGCCACCCCCTTGTTGGTCTGTCCTATAGTTGTGTATTGCTGTGTAACCATGAATGGCATAGATATCTGTAGTATTAGTATTAGGTTTTAGCCAGGTCTCAGTGAGAGCAATGACTGACATACTGGCCTGCAGGGAATTTAATAATGCTATGAGGTCATCTTAATGCTTGCTTAATGATCTGATATTGTAGTTAAAGACAGTTATGTTATTGTTGACTACGAGTAGTGCCTTTGCTTGTTCTGCTGTGTAATACTTAGTTGTTATTAGGGTCATGTAAGTCATTTAATAAGAGGTTGATGTCAGGATCAATGTTTGGAATCATAAGAATGAGTGTGATTCTATAATTAGACTTAAGAATATAACTATACAAAAAGAGTTCTTGGCACGTGAATTTGTACCTTAGTACTGTGTACCTTATTATTTGAGTACAATTTCATTACCTAATATTATTGTCAGAACAAAGATTGGCTATGAAATCACAAGAACTACTATAAATTGTAATTATCAGAACATAAAAATTAAAAAGAGAAAAAAAGGTATACCGGCAACAATTCTGCAAGCGGCAGGACTCCTGTTGCTGTCAGGTGAGCATCCAGTGCCAACTTCTCTGCCTCATATCTCGGTAAGTACTGACCCTAAAAAATTTTTTTTTTTATCCTATAACACTTAAAAAAATGTACTCTTTAATTCTATAAATTTTTTTTTTTTTTTTTTTTTTTCAAAATATTCGCACTGGGCATTCGAACGTATATATATACGTTGGACCATTTAGGTTAATAACAAACAATATTTCACTATTGATGAGACAGTCAAATAGGTGACTGATAAACGAGCCTTAAATAGTTATTAAATGTCTTTGAACTTTCCAATTCATATGGTGGGGCTCTTTTGTTTGTTTGTTTGTTTGTTTGCCCC
>WNWK01047223.1:0-14010 GCA_009830355.1 Cherax destructor | reverse complement strand
GAGAATAAAAATTCAAAATCGAAAGCAAAAGTAATGTAAAAGGCACCTGATGACGTGACTAATGAACAGAGAAGATGTTATTTTAGTGCCAGGAATGTCTGCATTGTTTTGTCTGGACCCTATTTTGAAATTGGCATCGTTTGAATTTTGTGTGAAATTGGTCAAATTGCCATTTTCTGACCACTATTTTGCTTAGTTGCAATTGGTAAATAGACGGTTTCTTGTACTCAATCGATAGAAGAAATGGAGTTCTAGCGAAATAGCTATAATTTTAGTAGACTGAAACATTGGAATTTGCCGAAAATAGGGCTCAAATTGGGCGAAATCACCGACTCGTAAATGTCATCGATACCGCTAACTTCGCAAGAGCATAACTCCGTTAGTTTTCCATCAAATTTCATAATTTTGGTGGTGTTATGATCGGAAAGTTTGAAAATCTAAGTATTTTAGCTAAAAAATGAAGATTCTCTATCATTTCATAAGAAAAAATATTTTTTTTTTCTGAAAAATTTTCGACCCTGAGAACAAGTTTGAGAGAGGGCCTCTCGACCCTCAAAGGGTTAACAGTGTAGCAATGGAAATAAGTCACTCTGTCTGACTTTTTTGGGTTATCCTAGGTTTTCTACACATATGCTGCTATGGAGTCTACCTGGAGAGAATTCCAGGGTCAACGCCCCGCGGCCCGGTCTGTGACCAGGCCTCCTGTTGGACCAGAGCCTGATCAACCAGGCTGTTACTGCTGGCCGCACGCAGTCCAACGTACGAACCACAGCCTGGCTGGTCAGGTGCCTGTCCAGTGCCTGCTTGAAGACAGCCAGGGGTTTGTTGGTAATCCCCCTGATGTATGCTGGGAGGCAGTTGAACAATCTTGGGCCCCTGACACTTATTGTGTTGTCCCTCAACGTGCTAGTGGCACCCTTGCTCTTCATTGGGGGGATGTTACATCGCCTGCTGAGTCTTTTGCTTTCGTAGGGAGTGATTTTTGTGTGCAAGTTTGGTACTAAACCCTCGAGAATTTTCCATGTGTATATAATAATGTATCTCTCCGCCTGCGTTCTAGAGAGTACAGGTTTAGGAACTTCAAGCGTTCCCAGTAATTGAGGTGGTTTATCGCGGTTATGCATGCCATGAAGGTTCTCTGCACAAGGTATATAGACCATAGCTGACATCAATAACATACTACTGTATAGAAAGCCGCTTGTTATGCAGAGCGTTTCGGGCAAATTAGGTCATTATCCCAGGATGCGACCACATCAGTCGACTAACCCTAGGTACCCATTGTACTGATGGGTGAACATAGACAACCGGTGTAAAGAAACTCATCCAAGGATTTTATTTCTTTGCATAGTTTACAATGTGTAATTACAATATTGATTTGCTAAGTACAAAGAAAGCCATTATCATGCCGGGCCATTTCTGGCAGACTGAACTTAATGCTTAACAGACTACTTAATACAGTGGTACCTCGACTTACGATATTTTTTCATTCCAGAATACTGTTCAAGTGCCATTACCAAATGAATTTATCCCCTTAAGGAATGATATAAAATAGACTAGTCCTTTTAGATCCCCAAAATTACACTTACAAAAGCGTTTAAAAAAATAAACTTACATAAACGGTGAGTTTGGGGACCATCGTAAGTCGAAGGTACCACTGTACTAGACATTATGTACCACTGTTGGTTTGAATTGAACATTGTTTTTATACATCAACAGAGGTAGTAGTGGTTTAGCAGTAATTGAATTAACAAGTTATTGAATAAAAAGTTACAGTATTATAGTTTGGCACATTATACATAATGAGATTGAGACCATTTTAGTTTTGAAATAATCTTATAAAATTTGGAAATTTTTGAGTTGATGGTGGCGAGAATATATAGTGTTTGTGTTGGTAATTTTGGGAGATGAGGTGATTTGTAAGCAGAGCCTTGAATTGTTGTGCAGGCAGAAGCCCTTTTACAGTCATACCTCGGTTAACGATGTTGTCGGGTAACGATAATTTCGGTTAATGATATTTTTGACGTAAAAAAAATGATTGCGATTAACGACATTCGTACCGGACGTGTCCGCGTGGCGCCCAGCTGAGAGGGCACTCCAGGGAGCGTCAGTGTGCTATTGTTTACAAGCGAGAGCGACCACCACCCACTCCACCCACGCATTTATACCAGTATATTGTCATTATTCCACTGTTTTTAGTGCTTGCAACTGCTAAATAAGCCACCATGGCTCCAAAGAAAGCTCCTAGTGCCAGCCCTGTGATAAAGAGTGTAGCATTCATGCAGGAAGTGTAGCATTCATGCAGGGAGTGTAGCAGGCATGCAAGGAGTGTAGCAGGCATGCAGGGAGTGGAGCATTTATGCAGGGAGTGTAGCAGGCATGCAGGGAGTATAGCAGGCATGCAGGGAGTGTAGCAGGCATGCAGGGAGTGTAGCATTTATGCAGGGAGTGTAGCATTTATGCAGGGAGTGTAGCATTTATGCAGGGAGTGTAGCATTTATGCAGGGAGTGTAGCATTTATGCAGGGAGTGTAGCATTTATGCAGGGAGTATAGCAGGCATGCAGGGAGTGTAGCATTTATGCAGGGAGTGTAGCATTTATGCAGGGAGTGTAGCATTTATGCAGGGAGTGTAGCATTTATGCAGGGAGTGTAGCAGGCATGCAGGGAGTGTAGCATTTATGCAGGGAGTGTAGCATTTATGCAGGGAGTGTAGCAGGCATGCAGGGAGTGTAACAGGCATGCAGGGAGTGTAGCATTTATGCAGGGAGTGTAGCAGGCATGCAGGGAGTATAGCAGGCATGCAGGGAGTGTAGCAGGCATGCAGGGAGTGTACCATTCATGCAGGGAGTGTGGCATTAAAAGAAAAAAGCCAGTAACCCCAGAAAAGAACTTGCCACCTGCAGTGTTAATGGAAGGGGATTCCCCTTCCAAACACTATACAGTGGTACCCCGACTTACGATATTAATCCGTCAGAGAGGGCATATTTTAAGGCGAAACAATCGTTACACGAATCAATTTTCCCCATAAGAAATAATGGAAATAAATTTAATCCGTCCAAGACTTCCAAAAGTAGTTAAATAAAATATTTTTTTGAACTTTTTGACATTAAATAATACACAATTTAATGAATAATACCTAAATACACATGTAAATATTGTACAATAACATGTCACTTACATTTATTGAAGAGTTGTTGATGTGTGGAGGACGGGAGGAGGGGAGAAGGTGGAGTAGTATGCTAGTGTTTGGAAGGGAATCCCTTCCATTAACACTGCAGGTACCAAGTTCTTTTCTGGGGTTACTGGCCTTTTCTTTGAATGCTACACTCCCTGCATGAATGCTACACTCCCTGCATGAATGCTACACTCCCTGCATGAAGGCTACACTCCTGCATGAAGGCTACACTCCCTGCATGAATGCTACACTCCCTGCATGAATGCTACACTCCTGCATGAATGCTACACTCCCTGCATGAATGCTACACTCCCTGCATGAATGCTACACTCCTCATCCTTGCTACACTCCCTGCATCCTTGCTACACTCCCTGCATCCTTGCTACACTCCCTGCATCCTTGCTACATCCCTGCATCCTTGCTACACTCCCTGCATCCTTGCTACACTCCCTGCATCCTTGCTACACTCCTGCATCCTTGCTACACTCCCTGCATCCTTGCTACACTCCCTGCATCCTTGCTACACTCCCTGCATCCTTGCTACACTCCCTGCATAGCTACACTCCCTGCATGAATGCTACACTCCCTGCATGAATGCTACACTCCCTGCATGAATGCTACACTCCCTGCATGAATGCTACACTCCCTGCATGCCTACTACACTCCCTGCATCCTTGCTACACTCCCTGCATCCTTGCTACACTCCCTGCATCCTTGCTTCACTCCCTGCATCCTTGCTACACTCCCTGCATCCTTGCTACACTCCCTGCATCCTTGCTACACTCCCTGCATCCTTGCTACACTCCCTGCATCCTTGCTACACTCCCTGCATCCTTGCTACACTCCCTGCATCCTTGCTACACTCCCTGCATCCTTGCTACACTCCCTGCATCCTTGCTACACACCCTGCATCCCTGCTACACTCCCTGCATCCCTGCTACACCCCCTGCATCCCTGCTACACCCCCTGCATCTTTGCTACACTCCCTGCATGAATGCTACACTCCCTGCATGAATGCTACACTCCCTGCATGAATGCTACACTCCCTCCATGAATGCTACACTCCCTGCATGCCTACTACACTCCCTGCATCCTTGCTACACTCCCTGCATGCCTACTACACTCCCTGCATCCTTGCTACACTCCCTGCATCCTTACTACACTCCCTGCATGCCTGCTACACTCCCTGCATCCCTGCTACACTCTCTGCATCTTTGCTACACTCCCTGCATGCCTGCTACACTCCCTGCATAAATGCTACACTCCCTGCATGAATGCTTCACTCCCTGCACATTCTTTACCACAGGCTTGGCATTAGGAGCTTTCTTGGGGCCCATGGTGGCTTATTTAGCAGTTGCAAGCACTAAAAACAGTGGAATAATGACAATATACTGGTATGAATGCGTGGGTGTGGGTGGGTGGTCGCTCTCACTTGTAAACAATAGCACACTGACGCTCCCTGGAGTGCGCGCTCAGCTGGGCGCCAAGCGGACACGTCCGGTACGAATGTCGTTACACGAAGCAAACATCGTAAGTCACAGTCAAATTTTTTACGTTATAAATATCGGTTATCGAAAATAACGTAAAATGATAACATCGTAAGTCGTGGTACCACTGTACTATACTCCATCCTTTCCCCTCCTCCCGTCCTCCACACATCAACAACTCTTCAATAAATGTAAGTGACATGTTATTATACTATATTTACATGTGTATTTATTTATTGTTCATTAAATTGTGTATTATTTAATGTCAAATGAAAGTCTTGGACGGATTAATTTTATTTCCATTATTTCTTATGGGGAAAATTGATTCGGTTAACGATTGTTTCGGTTAAAGATATGCCCTCTCTGACGGATTAATATTGTTAACCGAGGTATGACTGTATATATTCAGGCAATGAATTCCAGATCTTAGGGCCCTTTATATGCACAGCATTTTTGCAAAGGGAGAGATGGACACAGGGATATCAAAGAGTGTTTTGTGTCTTGTGTTATGCAAGTGCGTTCTGTTGTAGTTTGAGAGGAGGGTTAATATTGGAGAATAATGTTCTGTGTATGTAGTAGGCACAATAGTATGAGTGGATATTTTGTATGTTAAGCAGGTTCAAGCTCTTAAAGAGCAGTGGGGTGTGTTGCCTGGTGCAGGTGTTTGTAATCATTCTCACAGCAGCTTTCTGTTGAATAATTAAAGGTTTAAGGAGATTTCCTGTGGTTGACCCCCATGCACAAATACCATAGGTGAGGTGTGGGTAGATGAGAACATGGTAAAGTGCAAGAAGTGCCTTTTGGGGTTCATGGTACCGTATCTTAGAGAGGATGCCTACTGTTTTATAGATTTTGTTGGAGATATGCTGTATGTGGGTCTGAAATTTAAGACCGCTGTCAATGTGAAGCCCTAGAAATTTTCCGTCAGTGTGTCTTGAAATGGTGGAACCATTTATCAATATGTTAAGACTTGAATTTTTGTAGTCTTTTTTCCCAAACATACAAGTAGGTTTTGTCTATATTAAGGTTAGTTTGTTGGTCACATCAAATGGAAATTTTAGTAGCTCATCATTAGCAGTGTTTATTATGGTTTGTTGGATGAGGAATTAAGGTAGGTCATCTGTTAAAAGAAAGAGTTAGTTAATTTAAGGCATTAGGGAGGTCATTGATGTAAAAGAAAGGTAGGGGTCAAGGACACTGCACTATGAACTATCAAGACAGGTTGTGTGGAGATACACATTTGTGGTATACAACGTGGTGCCTTGCCAGTATGATTTTAGGTATATCGGTAATGAAATGCTCTCTTGAGCCCATAATTTCAGTTTTAGGTATAAGAATCATTCAACTTATCAAATGCTTTCTGTTGGTCATTAAGAGGCCATGGAATTTCTTTTTATCCACTCTGTATATGAAGCTCGAGCATGTGTATAATTGCATCATTTGTACTTTTGCTTGGTCTAAATCCAAACTGGCAGGGGTTAAGTAGATTGTGGGATACAAAGTAGGAGTAAACTTGCTTGTGAATAATTTTTTTTGAAGATTTTAGATAGAAGGGATAGGTTTGATATAGATCTACAGTGGTACCCAGGATTTCGTCAGTAATTCGTTCCAGAAGGCTGTTCGAGTGCCATTACCGAACAAATTTTTTCCCATAAGGACGAATGTAAATTAGATTAGTCCATTTCAGACCCCCAAAAATAGACTTACAAAAGCACTTGCAAAAATACACTTAGATAATTGTTCGAGTTGGGAGCTGAATGAAATCCAGGGTACCACTGTTTAGTTATTTAAATCAGTAGGATCACCTCCTTTGTAGATTGGTGTAACCCTTGCTGTCTTGAGTAGGGATGGGAAAGTTGAAGATTCAATGGACTTGTTAAAAAGTTTTCTAGATTCTAGAATTTCAGAGATGGTTTTCCATGTCTTGTTCATATCCCTTTTTATGTCATCATATCTGTTTTCGTAATACAATTTTTTGGTCATTTGTATTAGATTTGTAAACATTGACGAGTATCATTTCGTCTGTTCCTTCGTTATTTGACCCAGTCTGTACTGTTTTTGATGTAGATGTTTTTTGTCAATGGAAGTGAGGATGCTCTTTGTAAGCCAGGGGCTGTTTAGTCTCTTGGCTATGATTTGCTTTGTTTTTATTGAACAATGTCTGTTATAGAAGTGTTGGTTGTTTTGTAAAAACTTTTTACACATTTGTCAATATCGAGGCTCAGGTGCTACCTCACTTTGCCAGTCAAAGTTACTTAATGCCGAAATAAAATTATTTATTGATGTTTCATCATGTAGTGAGAAAGAGATCTTACTTGTGTCTTGTGGGAGTTTACATAAGTTTGTTATGAGAAAGGTGGGATAGTGGTCTGTAGAGTTATCTGTGATAATGCCTGCTCTTAGTGGGGATATTGTGTTGGTCCAGATATTTCATTGCAGGTTACATGGGTATCGGTAGTTACAATGTAAATTGAGTGCAAGGAGAGCCACTGACATGCCATGGCATTAGGGGCAGCTTATTCTAGTCCTTAAAAACTATGTACTTAATATTAGAGAAATTTATTGAGTTTATTCTAGTTAAAAAATATTTTCAAAATTACAATATGATGAAATTTTACTGTTTAAATTATTATATAATGATATTAGATATTAGATTGTTACAGGTGTTAAGATTCTTGAATGATAATATGGAATTGAGATTATCTTAAGGAAAATAACGTTGAGCATTTTTGACATTAACTTATAATATGAGTAGGGGGTAACATAAAATTGAGATTATCGTATAGGAAAGTAACAATGAGCATTTTTCAAAGTAGTTTATAGTATGATCATTTAGTTTTGGGTGAGTAGGTGGTTTTTGAGTTGAGTCTTAAATTGATTTTCAGACAAGATTATCTTAATATTTACTGGTAATGAATTCCAGATTATGGTCAAGTAGTGAGGCACTTGTCTCGGTGATTCTTGTTGGTTTGATTATAATAATAATAATAATAATAATAATAATATTTTTATTTGGACATGATACAAAGAATTACATTTGGTTATTGAGATTACATGAGGTGTACATGCCAAAAGCCCCTAGTATGCAGGGCATTTTGGGCAGACTTAAAATTAACTTAAAACTAAATTGTAAGAATTTTTGTAGATAGTATACAATGATTAAAGGTGAGTATTTAAGCTATGAAATTTGAACATAGTTTAGACATGACATTTTTTAAGCAGTTTTGTACTTTTGTCTTCATTATAAAATTAATTAAATCAGATTAAACAAATTAAAGCAATAATAATAATAAAATAATAAAAAGTTATGGTTGATAATTTATAAAATAAGTAAAGTTGCATATCTAAGTTATAAAGTTTGAATATAAGTTGAACATATCAATTAATTGTAGCAATTTATTGTAGTAATGCAACTAATTGAGTGAGATAACAATTTAAAACAATTGCATTGCAGTTAGTTTACGTGGTCATTATAATGTAAGTGTTGTGGGAATAATTAGCTAAGTAAGTATTATTCATAACAGGTTTTACATTCATTCATTCGTTCATTCATACATTACATTGAATTGATTAGTCAGGTTTTACGTTAAGTGATTATTCTACTTTGCTGGGAATGTTTGATATGGAGCAATTAGTTTTGGGTGAGAAGGTGGTTTTTAGCATCGTTTTGAATTGGGGTACAGGTAGGGTTTCTTTGGCAATGATAGGTAATGAATTCCAAATTTTCGTGCCTTTATATGCATTGAGTTTTTACATAGTGTTAGGTGGACACGGGGAACATCGAGAGTGATCTGTGTCTAGTGTTATGGTCATGTGTCCTGTTAAAATTAGTAAGGAGAAGTTTGAGTGGTGGGTTAATATTTGCATAGAGTGTTCTATGTATGTAATAGGCACAGTAAAAATATGGATGTCTTGTATGGTGAGTAAGTTTAGGTTTTTGAATATTGGTGGAGTATGTTGCCTGGAGTGAGAATTTGTTATCATTCTAACTGCTGCCTTTTGTTGAGTTATTAGTGGTCTGAGATGAGTTATTGATGTAGAGCCCCATGCCAGATTCCATAGGTGAGGTAGGGGTAAATGAGTGAGTGATATAGGGTAAGGAGAGCTGGTTGTGGAACATAGTACCGTATCTTGGATAGTATTCCCACGGTCTTTGAGACTTTCTTGGAGATTTGTTGTATATGTGTCTGAAATTTGAGGCCACTGTCAAGATGGATTCCTAAGAATTTTCCCTCTGTGAGTTTTGCGATAGGGGACCCGTTTATCGTTATGTTAAGTGGTGCGTTTGTAGCTCTGTTCCCAAACTGGATAAAATAGGTTTTATCAATATTGAGAGTAAGTTTGTTGGTCATCATCCAGGTAGATATTTTCTGCAATTCAGTATTTGCAGTGTTGGCTAGTGTGTCTGGGCTTGGGTGAGAGATAACGTATGTAGTGTCATCTGCAAAAGTATGGGTTTGAGTAGTTGAGATGCATTTGGTAGGTCGTTAATGTAAATGAGAAAGAGTAGTGGGCCAAGAACACTTCCCTGTGGGACACCTACGGTAATAGTTTGCGCGGTGGAGCTAGCTCCATTTGTGTACACATATTGGTTTCTGTTGCTAAGGTATGATTTTAGGTAGTTTAGGGAGTGTCCTCTTATACCATAGTGTGATAATTTTAAGTGTAACAGATCATGGTCAACTGTATCAAAAGCTTTACGTAAATCAATGAAGATTCCCACTGGGATTTCTTTTTTCTCAAGAGCGGTGTAAATGATTTCTAACATGTGTATAATGGCATCATTTGTATTTTTATTAGGTCTGAATCCAAATTGACAGTGGTTGAGTACGTTGTTGGAGGTGAGGTAGGAATATATTTGTCTATGAATTAATTTTTCAAAGATTTTGGAGAGAAGGGGTAAGTTAGATATCGGCCTGTAGTTATTCAGGTCTGCTTGATCTCCTCCCTTATGTATTGGGGTGACCCTCGCTATTTTGAGTATTGATGGGAAGGTAGAGGATTCAATGGATTTGTTAAAAAGTGTTGCAATAATTGGTGAGAGAACTTGAGAGGCTTTTTTATATATTTAAAAAGGTGAGGTTTAAGTTATTGTAAGAAAGTCACCCTGCTTTGTTTTTTTAATGTGTTGATTTTATAATGTGAAACTTCTATTGGGTTGGTTGGGGCTAGGAATAGTGTGTTCGGATAGGTGCCAGTGAGATAGTCGTTAGGTGGAGTATTAGAACTTGGGATTTTGCTTGCGAGCTTTTTACCTATGGTGGAGAAGAAATCATTGAGTTTGTTTGCTGTTTCAATAGGTGGGAGTAGGGGTTCATCTGGTTTTGTTAGTTTGATTGTTCTGTTTGTGGATATCTTTTTGTTCCTAGAATTTCAGATAGGGTTTTCCAGGTCTTTTTATATCACCTTTTAAGTTATGTAATCTGTTCTCATAGTACAGTTTTTGACCTTCTTATCAGACTCGTTAGGTTTGATGAGTAGCGTTTTGTTTGTTCTCTTGATATTTGTCCCATTCTGTACTGTTTTCATATAGGTGCTTTATATTAATGGACTTGAGTATGCTGGGGTTAGCCAGGGACTATTTAGTCTTTTAGTTGTGATTTGTTTAGTTTTTAGGGCAGTGCTTATTATAGAGGTATTGGGTCTTTTTAAGAAAATTATTAATACATAAGTCAGTATCTGGGAAGTTGTCTATTTCTGTTTGCCAGTCAATGTTTGTCATAGCTGTTATAAAGCTATTTATAGCTGTCTCATTATGTAGTCTGAAGGTAACTTTAGTAGTCTCTAGTGGTAATTTTCCGAGATTTGTTATGAAAAGGTCGGGTAGTGGTCAGTGGTATTGTCTGTGATTATGCCTGATTTTAATGGGGATATGGTGTTAGTCCAGATATGGTCTAATAGAGAGGCACAGGTCTCAGAGATTCTCGTAGGTTTTGTTATTGTCGGGAGCAGCAAGCAGTTGCTCATAGTGTTTGTGAATTCAGTTACTAGTGGGTCCTGATCTTGTAGGAGGTTTATATTGAAGTCGCCTGTGAGGATTAAGTGGTCTCTGTTCATGTGTGCATCAGTAATCATACTTCCTAATTTTTCACTAAATTGCTGAATGTTTGACTGTGGTAATCTATAGATGTTTATAACTGTGAGAGGTTTTTGTAGATATTTGGATTTAAATTTAGCTATTATATATTCTCCATGTTCATCTCTTGTGCAAGTATTGTTAATACATTCAAGCTGGTCTGAGTAGAACATAGCTGTGCCACCTCCTTGTTGGTCTGGCCGACAATTGTGTATGGCTGTGTAACCAGGAATGGCATAGATATCTGTAGTATGTGGCTTTAACCATGTTTCAGTGAGAGCAATGATGGACATACTGGCCTGAAGTGAGTTTAATAATGCAGTGAGGTCATCAAAATGTTTGCTTAAAGATCTGACATTGTAATTAAAGATAGTTATGTTATTGTTGGATTTGAGTAGTGTTTTAGCCTGTTCTGCTGTGTAGTAATGACAGTTGTTGTTAGGTTCATGTAAGTCATTTAATAGAAGGTTGGTTTCAGGATCAATGTTTGGAATCATAAGATTTAGTGTGATTCTATAATTAAACTTAAAATTAGAACAACACAAGTAGATCTAAGAATAGGACAATGCAAAAGGATTTCTTGGCACATGAGTTAGTACGTTGAATATGTTTACAAAAATGAAAAAAATGAGCTAAGGTAGTCAATTTACAGCTAATAAGAATCTAAAACTATAGCACCTGAGTTAGCACCTGAGTTAGTTAATTAATTAAACAAAAGTTTATATATGAGTGTGATTCTAAAAAGATTAAGAACAATGAGTAATGCTAAACTTAAAGATATGATATCTGATCAATTGATTTTTCTAGCTAATTGGATTAACAGACTTTTGAATAGAAGTTACAGAGGTTTAGGATATATCTTTATAGTGTAATTGATTTATTATTTAACTAGCTAATAGAACTGGTTGGAAAGTTACTATGATTAGTATTAAGTTACAATGGAACAAATATTAAGATTCAGTATTGCACTAGTTGTGATTATAGAATTTATTAAAGGCAATATAATGAAAATCAAAGTTAATTATTAAAAGAGAGATAAGTGCTAAAGTGTATAAAAGTGTACAAAAGTAAAATTTATTAGTATTAAAAATATTAAAAGATAAGTACAATTTTTAGCAAATAAGGTGATTAATAGTACTTATAAATTCTAAGCAAGTAAGCTGATAAAAATATATAGGTATGTGTGTTGAAAAATGGGCACAAGTAAAAATTGTATGTATTTAAAAATAAAAGTAAAACTATTTGTCAAAAATATTCATCAGAGGATAGACAAATACTTAAATGAGGTAGATGGGCAAAACATACACTACACTATACGTAGGGGTTTGGTATTGGACATTGTGTTTATACAGTCTCTGTTATATTTGCATCCCTAAGGAATCTTGATAGTTCATTCTCAGTTGTGATAGTATACAACTGACCTACACTTGTTTTTTTCACTAGAATTTTTCCATCCCGGGTGAAACATTGGTGGATTTTATCATTATTCTCTCGCTTAAGTCTTCTGATTCTATACCAGAGGTTCTGACGTTTTTTGGTCAGACACTCATTAATGAATACTTGTTTCCTGGCTTTAATAGATGATCTAATTAGATCTGTTTTCCCGTCATGTGTGGTGAATCTAATCATAACACTTTTTCTACCATGGGAACCTAGTAATCGGTCTTCTTTTATATCTGTCACTGGTACATTTACGTTCATTTGATCTTTGATGATCTGTAAAGTCTGTATAGATGATAGGAGTAAGCAGTTGCTGATAGTGTTAGTAAATTCAGTTACTTGTAGGTCGTGTTCATGGATGAGGTTAATGTTGAAGTCAGCTGTAAGTATCAGGTGGTGTTTATTCATCTCTGAGTCAGTTATCATCTTTCTTTGGTTTTCGTTAAATGTGTAAATATTTTTTTTATGTTTTTGGACTTGAATTTTGCTCATGTATATTCACCATTTTAATCCCTGGTGTAGGTAGAATTGATGCATTCAAGTTCATCATAGCAGATGCTGTGCCACCTCCGATTTGATCAGGCCTACAGTTGTGTATGTGTGTGTAAGCAGGTATAGCAAAGATGCTTGCAACATCATGTTTAAGCCAGGTTTCAGTGTGTACCTGTACATAAATAAATGTACTTAACATTGTAGCAGGCCTCTTGGTCAATGGTAGGCTGGTCCAACTCACCCACCCACTCCCACTCATATACATATGTAACATACAGTGGACCCCCGGTGGTCGTCCTGCTCAAAACACGCCCTTTTATTTAAGTTTATTTTTAAATGCTTTTATAAGTGTAGTTTTGGGGGTCTAAAAGGACTAGTCTACTTTACATTATTTCTTAAGGAATAAATTCGGTTGGTAATGGCACTTGAACAGCATTCTGTTACGAAAAATGGACGAACACCGGGGGTCCACTGTATATTTAAAACTAACTTCCCATAAAGAAAATTTTATTTCTATAAAGACTGTTTTAACTTTTCTGAAAGTTGTTAGTGATGGTTGAATACAAATACTGATACTAATCTCAATTTCATTGTTACTTCACATGATATACAATACAGTGAAGGTGTAAATAATAGCCAGCTTCTCAGGTGAAACATAGCAAATACTAGACTTTAAATTAACACAATAAAAATAACAATAAGAAGATATAATTATTAAGGGATATATGATTCTAATTATATAAGAGAGTTGAAGGAAGGCTGGAAAAAGAACAGCAAGAGAATTTGATTTAAAAAAAAAATTTGTTTGACATACGTACAGTGGTCCCTCGACTTTCAGTCATAATCTGTTCCAGGAGCTAGACCTTAACTTGAATCATTCGAAAGTCAAAAATATTCACAAAAAAATCATTTTTTTAAAGAATAAATACTATAGTTTTAAATACAGAAAACAATGAGAAATAAATATAAAGCACTAATTATAATGGACAAATGAACAGTTAAATAAGTTTTACCTTTATTGAAAACTCTTGTTGGTGTATGAGAGAGTCTGGAGAGTTTGTTTGGAGGCAGGACAATATAGTCCTCCAATATGACAATAATATCATCTCTACAGCTTATTTATCTAGCACAATTCATCTAATATGACATAATAAACAATATTAATAACATAGAAACATGATATAAACTCTAGAATGAATAAAACATGTCATTACGAATGTAAGGACTGGTGGTAGTGCATTGTTGTTGTTGGGTATAAGGGCCACTGACCATAAGCTGTGGTGGTGTCGGTGGCAGCAGAAAGCCACTACCATTATTCACACAAACAATGTACAGTGGACCC
>WNWK01047222.1:0-14011 GCA_009830355.1 Cherax destructor | reverse complement strand
AGCAGGGTAACATTGTAAAAAGGGGGTTTGGGGGGAAACCAGAATTGATTTTTTGGGGATTTGAGCCCGGGAAATAAAAAGACAATGCCGTTTTTTAAAAAGGGAGGGGTCTGGGATAGTGACAGCTGGGGGGGACAATTCCTCAGCTGTGACCTGACTCCTCTGCAAAAAAGTAATTATGTTGTGTGTGGTGATAAGTGTTGAATGATGAAAAGTATTTTTTTTTTGGGGATTTTTTTTTTTTTTGGGTCCCCCTGCCTCGGGGGAGACGGCCGACTTGAAAAAAAAAAAAAAAAAAAAAGCATTCCCATCCAATTAATCAAGTTTGTGGAGTAGGATGCTGCGTCTACTGAATAAAAAAGCTTTCCAGGTCGAAAAAAGAGTCCTAAGGATTTTTTTTTTTTTCAAGTGCTGAGTAAAGCAGGTTAGCTTTTTTACAATTTTTTGTTTTTTTTTTTCCCCAAAGCCAAATTGGGGGTTGGGGATTTTTGGCTTTTAAAAAAGGGGAATATAATCTGGATTTTTTTCCCCAAAAATTTTTTGGATAGGCGGGGTAAGTTTGATAATGGCCTGTAATTGTTTACATCGGGGGGGCCCCAACCTTTGTTTGGTGGACCCTTGTATCTTGAGATGGGGAAAAGGCGGTTTCTAGGTTTTTTAAAGGAAATGAAACAGCAGAGGGGAGAACATGAGATTTTTCTTTTGTACAATAAGGGAAAAGGGGGGAAATTTTCCCTAAATTTTTTTTTATGTGACTTAAAATTGAGTGACTTCTGGGGGCCATTTTTAAGATAGGAGGGGGTTTGGGGAAATTCCCATCTAAAAAATTTTGGCTTGGGCATTGGTCCTGGGTTTTTGTTGGTGGTTTGATCCTATGGTTGAAAAAAAAAAATTTTTATCTTTTAACGGGACAATAGGCTGTATTTGGGGTTCTTTTTGGAGTTGGGACAAACCCCTTTTTTTTCCCCCAGTTTGGGGGTTGTATTTGAGAGGGCTTCCATTTTTTTAATCCCCCTTTTTTTTGGTAATTTTGGGGAGTACATATAAAATTGTTGGCCTTTCATTAGGTTGGTGAGAACTGATGCATATTTTTGTAGCAAAAGGGTTAGGAAAAGAGGTGAGGGGGCCCCAAAAGGGGAAAAATGGATCAGCAAGTAAAAAAGAGGGTAAAAGAAAGTTTATAAACAAGGGGGAAGAGGAAGAAGGGAAAGAAAGGGGGGCTGGGAGAGAAGGTAGTGTACCAGGTTGAAGAGGGGGGGATAGTATTTAAAAATGCAGTGTTGGGGAATTTGGGGGAGAAGTTTGTGCATATAGGGGGGTGGGTGGGGGGGGGAAAAGAAGGGGGGATTGGGTAAAGAAAGGAAAAAGGGTATAAATTTATTTTTTTTTTATTCCAAACGGCCCATTCCCCAAGGCAGGGGCCAAAAAGAAAAAATTTCATCATTTTCCCCCTTCATCACTGTTTGCCAAAGGGGTTTTTTTACACCGTTAAAAACTGCAACATTCCCCTCCTTCAGAGGGGGGAGAAAAAAATTTTTACGAGGGGGCAATTTACAAAGCAAAAGTGATATAAGAAAAATTAAGGAATGGAGGGGAAAAAAAAAAGGTGAAGAGAGGGGAGGGTGGAAAAAAGGGGGGAAAAAAAGATACAGGGGGGGAGGTGCTGTCAAAAAACTTTGTTGAGAATAAAAAAAAATTTCCAGGTAGGAGGGTTTGGGGACAGCAACCACCCAGGGGGGTACTGTACTACCATCCCGCCAAGTGAATTCAAACAGAAGCCTGAAAATTTTTTTACATGAGGTAAATTTTGTTGTCTTTCCTGTTCCTAAACCCCCAAGATTTTGGACGCTTGTTATTTCCCACCCGGGGCCCCACACATGCATGTCAAAATTATATATTTTATACAGTCACCCCCTTGGGGTTTTTGTTGTCCCAGTTTTTGCCGTTTTTGGGGTTTTTTCCCCTTTTTCGGGGAAAAAATTTTTCTTTTTTTCCCGATTGTTTTAGTTTTCCACCAGGGGGCCTGTCCCCAATGCCGCGCACCCAAAAAAGGCCGAGGCCCTCCACCCCCGCACCTCCCACGCACATTGTCACGCAGTCTAGCATTGTTTGCTTGGTAAAAAATCACCCCAGGAGTTTATAAAAAAAATTTATTAAAATTCCCTTGTTTTTGGGTTGATTATTTTGGGATTTTCTAAATAAACTACCATGGGCCCCCAAAAACAGCCCCCAGTCCACTTTTTGGAAAAAAATGAAGGAAAACAGAAATGAAAAAAAAATAATAGAAAAATATGATAGGGGTGACTTTCCGAGCTCGCCAGGAATACAAGAAAAAACCCCTCAACCATCATTTCCCCTTTTGGGAAAAGAAAAGGAAATCACGGAACAATGTTGCGGGGTGAATAGAAACGAAACAGAGATCACAAACAATGGAAAAAATGGGAAATTGTTATTGGGGGGAAAAACCCAAAAAAATGCTGGGGGTGATAGTTTGGCAATCCATCATATGTGAAAAAAAAGGGGGTTGCATGCCGATCTTGTAAAAAAAATGCCTGGAACCAGTGTTGGGGTTTATGAATTTAAGGCCAGCAAAAGGCTGGTTCAAAAACTTCAAAAAACAAGTGGCATAAAAGTGTTGTGGCAGGGGGAGGGGCCGTTCAGATAAAGAGGGGGGTAAAAAAATTTTGGGGGAGTTTAAAGAATATTAGAGGCAAAAAATTTAAAAACCCCAACAAGTTTTTTAAATTTGGAAACGGGCCCCTTTTTTTGGAAAAAAATGCCAAGGGGGAAACCTACATCAGCAGGAGGAAAAAGGGAATGGGCCCCCAAGCCATGGAAGGTAATTTATTTTAAAAGGGGGAAAAGCTGGTGGGGTTAAAAAAATGAAGCCTTTTTTCCTGTATCACTCTAAAAAACCCAGGTTTTTGGGAAACACAGTGTTGAAAAGGGAAAAAATTTTTGTGTGTTTTGGGGCTAATGCTAAGGCATGGGTCACTGGGGAAAATTTTCCCGGGGAAAAATTTAATAAATGTTTTGGGCCCCCGTGTGAAGAAATATCATTGGGGAATAAATTGCCACTTTTAAAAACCTCCTGGTAATGGACAATGCCCCGGTCATTCCCCAAAACTTGGGGAAAACCCAAAAATTTAAAAATTTAATTTTTAAAAATGGTTTTGCCCCCAAAACCCTCCCTCCTCCCGCCCATGGACCCGCAGGATTCAAACTTCAAAAAAAATACACCAAAACAATGTTTTAAAGGGGTTTTATTAACCCCAGACACTAGATTGACCCAAAAAAGTTCTGGGGCTACTTGAATCTTCCATTGATAGGCCTTTAAGATGGGTTGGCAGGGGGACCTCCAGGGACGATGAACCCGCTTGGGGGAAAAAAGTGGCCGATTGTGTCCCAGAGGGGTTTTTAAAGGGGTTTGGGTAACCCCCCTGGCCATGGAAATTTTTGGGGAAAAATTGTGGGAAATTTGGGGGCTTCTATGGGGGTTTTGGGTGAATGGAAGGTTTGGGGAAAAATTGGTTGGAGGACCCAAGAAGATCTAACCACTGAAAAAGCTAAGGAAACTTGAAGGGTGCAACAACAACAAAAAAGATCTGAGGAAAAATTTTTTAGTGGAGGAAGAAAGATGGAAGGGGCCTTTTCAGAGATTAAAGATTTTGAATGTGGGGGGGAATCATTTGTGGAGGAAAAACCCCGACAAAGATGTTGCAATCCGGGTGGCTACTTTTCAAAAAATTTAGTCCCATTTAGGGGCATTTTAAAAAGGGGCCCCCTCAGAGCTCTCTGGAAGATATTTTTCCACAGGTGTGCAGGAATCACAAGCTGGTCCCGTGGGGGTTTAAAAAACAAAGAAAGGGAAATGACCCCGTGAGGGCTTTACCCAAGTCCTTTTGGGGGGGATTCCCCCCCAAAAAATTTGGTTCACCCCCCTCCCCCCCATTTCTTATCCAGCAACATCAGTTTCAGTAAGGGAAGTACATTCCTTTTCATTTTTTCATGTAAATCTACTTTAAGGCCCCCCCAAAAAAAAAATTTTCCCAAAATTCTGGGGGTTTTGGGGCGGGTTTAAATTTTTTTTCCAAATTTTTTATGGGGGAAAAAAGTTTTTTGGTTTTTTTTGGGTTTTTTGGGTTTTTCCGATCCATCTGGGGATTAAAATCGAAAAAAGAGGGGGGGGCTTAAAATATATATATTACAGTGGTCCCGACACATGGTCCCCCAAAAAAACCCTTTTTTTGTAAGTTTTTTTTTTTAAACCTTTTTTAAGGGTTTAAATTTTGGGGGTTAAAAAAGGGCAGTCATTTTATATCATTCCTTAAGGGGGAAAAAATTTTTTTTTGGAATGGACTTGAACAGTTTCGGAAAAAAAAAATTGTAATCGGGGCCCCTGTATATATATACACACCCCCCGGGTTTTCTTTATTTTCTTTTTTTAGTTCTTGTTTTGTTTATTTTTCCCCTTTTCCATGGGAGGTGGCGAATTTTCCTCCATAAGCCATGGTTCGAAAAGGGGAAAAATGGGCCAAGGGGTTTTTTTTCCTGTATACATTACTAAAGATGAAAAAAAAAACTTTTTTTTTTTTTTGGGCCCCCCCCTTCGGGAGATACGCCCCGTTTGTTGAAAAAAAAGAAAAAAAGTTTTAGAGATAAATGGGTTGGGGAAAACCCAAAACAGGGGTTTGACAGAAAAGCAGGAAGGGGGAGTTAGTAGAGGGGATTAGGTTTTGGGGGAAAATGGCGGGGAAAATTTTGAGGGAACTTTTAAAAAAAAACATTTTTGTTTAAAGGGAAAAAAAGGGAAAAAAAGGCAGTTTGATTTTTCTTTTTTGAAAAATTTTACCAAAAGGGAAAAGGGGAAAAAAATAACATCCTTTTAAGAGGAAGAACAACCAGATATGAGGGGGGAGGTAGAGGCACCATAGAATAAAACGTGGTCGCGCGGAAATTGATAGGTTCATGACAGAAATGTTAAAAACAAGTGGGGATATAGTTTTAATGTTTGATTTTTTTGTTCAAAAATGTTTGAAAGAGGGGAAGGTCCCTAAGGACTGGCAGAGAAACTGCATACATATTTCCCTTTTTATATAAAGGGGAGGAGGGAAACAAAATAATATGAAAAAATTATGGGGGAATAAGCCTACTATATACCAGGTAAAGTGTAGGTGGGGGTTATTATTAAAAGAAAAAGGGGTAAGACAAAGAGGATCAAAAAATGAACAAGGAAACTTTAGAATGGATAGATGTGAAAGTGTTTACACTGAAGATTTAAGAAAACAAAAAGAAAAGGTGGGTTTTTGCTGCTTTTATGTTTTTAAAAAAGATATATGATAGGGTGGAGGGGGAAGCAAATGTAGCAGAGAGGGGTGGGATTTAAAATTTTGTGAATCAAATAAAAAAAGGAAGTTGACGGGAGGAATTTTGCTGATGATTTGTGTTTTGGGAGATTCTGAAGAGAAGGGAAAGGGTTTTGGACAAGTTTTGGGGGGGTGTAAAAGGGTTGAAAATAAAGATAACAGAAATAAAGGTGATGAGGGTATCAAACAAATTGAAAAAACGGATATTAGATTGGAGGAAGTGAATATGTTCAGATATTTGGGTTTTTGGGGTTTTGGGACATGAGGATGTGTGCATGTTAGAAAGGAGGGGAGAAAAAGGGTTTTTGGGATTGCGAGCTTTTGGGAGGGAGCGGGGAAGTAAAGGGGGATTCGGGAAACCAGTTAGGCAGACTTATCTTGGAGAGGGGAGATACATGGCAGCAATCATAAGGGGGGTTTGGGATATTTGGTTTAGGGGACATCTAAACTGTCTTATCGGGCCTCGGGTAAGACAGCGATAGTGTGAATGATGGTGAAAATTTTTTTTTTGGATCACCCTGCCTGGGTGGAAGACAGCCAGCCTGTTAAAAAAATTTAAAAAATGATCACCTTCATTTGCACAAGAAAATTAAAAAAAAGATAATACAAGTGGAATACTGCTGACAATAATAAAGAAGACGGGTTAAATAAGTTTTTATTCATTTTTACATGTATTAGATTCTTAAAATTGTCTTGTAATTTATGTGTATATTAACCTGGGAAAACCCAGTAAAGTCAAACACTGACATATTTTCATTGGTTGTTTTAAAAACTTGATAAACCCCCAAAGAACGAAAACTGTCCCTTTAAAAAAGCTTTTTGGGAAATGGGGCCAACACAAAAGAATGAAATTCTGATTAGTAACTTACCCATCCTCGCTGGTTAGAGCATGTATGACCCAAACAGCCCCCAACTAATACAAGGTTTTTAAAGTACAGTGTCCTGTTTATTTACTTCAATGATGGGCCCTTCTAAAACAATCAATAAGACGAAAAAGTTTGCTTCATGCCTGGAAAGATTTTGTAAGAAAATTTTGAAATTGCTGAATTCCCCTTTTAAAATAAGCAATCAGGGGTGGAGAAGTCTCTGGTATTATCAAAAAAAAAAAATGATTATTACTTTTTTATGGTAATCCCCGGCACTGAATGGCCCATAATAATAATAATAGTTTATTGAGACATGATACAAGTTGACAAGGAGTTAAGTGTGGGGGTACATGCCAAAACCCCTTGTATGCAGAGATACAATTAATTATGCTATAAAGACTAAAAGGTAAAAAATTTCAGTAAACAATTTAAAAATAAAATAATTGAGTATTTGCAATGAAAAAATTCAATTTTGAAATAATAGTTTTACAATTTTGAAGCACTACAGTTTTATAAAGAACATAATCAATTTATTATACATGGTAATAAATTTATCAAATCAGATCAATCAAATCAAATCAATGATTTGTTTGAAAACAGTTCTTTGGTCATTAGATGAGTTACTATGAGTACAAGAGAATGGATTATTCTATTTGGTAAAATAAAAGTTTGAAAAGGTTGACTAATTATAAGGGGTTTATACTTTTTGAGAGTAAACGGGCCATGTAAAACCCCTAAGGAAACAGGTCGGGGGAAGGGGAGACAAAATTTTTGCCCCAAAGGGAAAAAAAGGGATGAAATTTTCTTGAATAAAGCCCCCTTTTGCCAACATAGGCCCCTCTTTAAAGGAAAATAAGCTATAAATTTAATTCTTACAGGTGCCAACTAGACACGGGAAGATTTGGTAATAACTGAATGTTGACCCTTTTTCATTTCTAAATTGAGGGGTGTCCATTTCGGGAAAAAAAATCTGTTGTTTTAAAAAGTTTCGATTGCAGTGTAGCCCGAAATTTGACTGATACGGGAATGGACAAACTCACAATAAAAAGACTTAATTTTTTATTGATGAACATGGATATTTTAAAAAATAACACAGTATTACCTGTAAAATTACTTGAAAAAGGAAAAAGTTAAAAATATAGAAGCCCAAAACTTAAGTGCAGTATAGTCATTTTTTATACTTTTTAATGGATAGATGAAATTAAAAATGTATAATAATAAGTATGCCATGTGATTTAGTGGTGAACCAGAATAACTTATTTTGAGTCAGAGGAGCTGGAAAATCCGCAGTAACACGCAGATGGTGCAATTGAAGTTAGGTAGATAGGGGGGAGATGTAAATGGGTTTAGAATGTGATGGTGGGAATTTTATGACCGCTTACTGGCTAATTTTTACTTTTGTCATAGCAGAATGTAAGTTTTCTTTTCTTCTTAATGCTAGACACTGTTTTCTACACCATACCCTCCCCACCCAGGCCACTGAAACGTCAGCCTTTAGCTTTCCTTATTAATTCAAGCTTTTGCCTAAAATTTGGTCACATGCATCTTCTTTGGGACTATCACTTGCTTTGAGGCCATTGTTTAAAAACATTTAAAGGTACTTCAAAAAAATGAATACATCCCGGAAAGCCCCAGACGGGACAAACTTTCAATTAATGAAGGAGTCCATTTTTTCAAAACACACAGTGGTCCATTGAATAGTGGATTTGTCGTTTAGTATTGTAATCAGACACCCCATTAAACATACATGAGTCTTTATCCAGCCATTTTTTTTTGGGCTGTTTTACCAAATCTGCTGTATGGAGGGCTGCTTTATCAAATGTTTATGTTAAAAAGTTTTAACTTGTAGAAACTGAATGGATTTTAAATAGAGACAGAATTATATGTGCAAATGGTAAGAAACTTAATTAAGCATAACAAATCCACCCAAAAGTAACCAATGAACTTAACCAACCCCAACATTTTTACATTGTTTACATTCACAGGGGACCAGGCCACAAACACTAAGTGCTGAATCACTCTGACAACAGTGCTAAAATATTTTTTTTGCTAATATCCTAAAATAACAGTTTGCTAAAGAAATAACAACTGTGATGACAATGGCCTGAGTGTTTGTGAAATATAAAATAATGTCTGATATCTAGCCAAGAAGGACCGCGCAATGGTTTCGTTGGAAAAAATTCAGATTCGGAAGAAATAGGAAAGACGGTTTGATGAGGGAACAAAACCCCAGCCGTCAAGGGGTGGGGCGTTTTGGAAAAAAAGATTAGATAAATACATGAGGGGGGGGGTGGGGGGAGTTGGACCTGACTAGTTGTGCTGCAGGTCTTATGCCGTGCTCCTTTCCTTGGTGGGTCATTTGGGCTGCGGGGAAGTGACATGGACCTGCCTCGCATGGGTCAGTAGGCCTGCTGCAGTGTTCCTTCTTTCTTATGTTCCGTCGAAGAGCATCCTTCAATAAACCAACTATTTTATTCAGATTAAACCTGGAGGGAAAACCCGGGAAAAAACCAAGAAAGCCACACTTTAGTACCCACTGAGGCTTTTTTACATCCCAGGACACCAAAGATAATAAAGACTGGGGAACAAGTGTAGAAGTCTTCAAGAGGAAACAGATATATACCTCCATCAAGTGCCGGACCCGGGGTGTGATGGCATGTTGGCCAGCAACAGGCTGGTTGACCGGCCCCCCTGGGGCCGGGCTGCGGAGAAGGAAAACTCACGAAAATCATCAAAGGACCTACAACCTCTTAGTCCAGGTTCGCTAGATGTAGTTCAATGTTTCAATTCAACAGGCCCCCATTAAAGTTGCCAGAATTAACTCTGACGAAAAAAAAATTTCTCCCCTTTAATGTTAGAATGCCTCCTACTTTCCCTTGTCCCTTTTTTCTTCAGGATACGGGAGTTTCTTCAGGATAGTGAAGCTTCGGGGTATGCAGTTTCTTCAGGATACGGAAATTTTTTGGGATACGGGAATTCCTTCTTCAGAAACGGGGTTTTTGTTGGGTTTAAAAAGGGCCCCTGACATTACGCGTATCCACCCCACTTCCGATGTTCGGGGGAAATTTGTTACCCAAAGGGGGATGAAAGAAAATGGGAACAGAACCCTTTGTAACAGAAACAAAAAAAGAAGTTCCCAAGTATGCAATGGCCTCTCCCTTCGCCCCAAAAGGGGGATGCCACCCCCCCACCAGGGTTTAGGAACTGGCCCTTTCCAAACCAGCCCTTTCTAAAGTGCCCAGCGGGGCCAAGTGTCCCAGAGAGAGAACAGGGGGAAAATTTTTCACCGATGTTCGGGGACAGAAAACGTCCATATGACGAAGGTTTGCACGGAAGTCTTATTGTTCCTCAGAGGTCTCAATTTCTTTGTTGAAAAATTTATAGAGCGACTGAAAGCTTGTGCGCCTCTCGGTGTCCGGGGGAAAAAAACGTTGTTAGAATCTGGACAACGAAACAAATTTTTGTTTTGGGGTTTCCTGAGGGCTACTGTATTTGCACCCAGTGCTACACGGGGCGGTAGCACAAATTAGATTTAGATTTTTTCCACCGAAATGGCTAGTTATTGTGCACCTCAAACCATCCTTTGGGCGGTAGCGCAAGAGCATATGGATACACAAAAGGCCAGGACAGGCCCCCAAAAGGGGTTAAAATTGTACAGGTTTTTAAACTACATTTCATTATTGTTACAAGCAAATTTAGGAAATTTGCTTGTAAACTTATCTTATTTTATTTAAAAAGTTGACCAAAGTAGTTAGACTGTTGGGTTTAGTCCTGACCCTTTTCTTCTACTTCAGTCTTCCTCTCACCAGCATTTTTTTCTGTCCCCCTTTCCCCTCGCCCCTATTTCCCTTTCCTGAAGTCTGAACTAACTAACATTAAAAGATATCTTTTCATGTCACAAGGTTATACTGTCTTCCTATATTCCCCAATAAGTGGACAGTTAAGCACATAGTGTCCAAGACAGTGACCAATGCCTGATCACAAATTTACATTTATTTTTTCATCATCTGTGTTCCCAAACTGCCAGAAGTACCTGTAGCCGCCTGCCTGGCCACACAACATCAGTCAGTCGTTCAATTGGTTCTCCACAAACATGCCCATTTATCCACGTTATCAGAGCACAGATAGGACGTTCATGGAGATTAGATTTGGATTTATATCTACAGTTCACTTATCTGTTACAAGCAAATTTAGGGAAAATTTTCTTGTATAACTGGTATTTATTTTTATTTATAAGATATCTTGACATGTCACAAGGTTATTTTACTGTCTATCTCATATTCGTCAATAAGTGGACAATTAACACATAGTGTCCAAGACAGTGACCATATGCCTGATCACATAATTTGCATTTAGTTTGATCATCATTTTGTGTTCCCCAAAATGCCAGAAGTACTTGTAGCCGCCTAACCCGGCCACACAACAGTCAGTCTGTTCACATTGAAAATTGCTCCAAAACATACTTATCTAGCAGATCAAGTGGGGTTTTAGATCTACCCAGGCCAAATGCATTCCCCTAAAATTTTCATTATTTATTTCTCCTAATATTATTCCTAATGCTAGACACAGATATACCAAAGTTATATTCTACTTCTCCCTTTTGGGGACTCTTCGGCTAACATATCAACTTTATCAGAAAAGTAATAATGTTGAAATCCAAGAAAGACAAAGTCATCTAATGAACATGTAAACTATAATTGCAATACAACAATTGTTTTAATTTTTTTGATCTGATTTAATTAATTGCATTGCGCAATAAATAAATTATTATGCAACATATTCAAATTTCCAAACTTAAATAAAATTATACTTATTTTTTAAATTATCAACCATACTTTTTTCCAACAGTTATGTTAATTAATTTTTAAAAATGCCCAAATGTCAATATTTGGGGGTTTGGGATGTAAAACCCCCTTTATACCTAGAATAAGAATATTTGATAATGTCAAATAAAAAATTATTATTATTATTATTATTATTATTATTATTATTATTATTATTATTATTATTATTATTATTATTATTATTAAGAACAGAATTACAAAGGCCTAAAGGATCTTTCCCGATCTTTTTTCTGACATAGAAAGGAATAAAAAATACCTGGGAAAAACACTTTAGATCATAGGACAAAAAATGAACAAAACTAGAGATATTGGCCTAACTAAACCCAACGAACCCAAACTCCAGCCAATTGAAACAGCCAATGAGAGTGAGTATAAGAACACATTCCGACATCTCAATAAGGAATCCGGGACCTGTTACCTTTAGTTAGACCTATATTGGAGTGCAGCACCAGTTTGGAACCCACCCCGCCACAAAAAAACAGAGAAAGTGAAAAAGGTTTGCAACAAGACTGGCCCCGGAAAAGGGGCGTCCTACGAGGAGGGTTGGGGGAAATCGACCTGACGACACTGGGGAAGGAGAGATAGGAAGATATGATAACGACATAAAAATATTTGGGAGGAATTGACAAGGTGGACAGAGACAGGATGTTGAGAGGGGACACACAAAAAGGGGGTCACATCACAGGGATGGGGAAAGTATTTCTTCAGTCCGAGTTGTCAGGAAGTGGAATAGTTGGGGTTTGTGGAGGCGGGATTCATACAAGCTTTAAGAAGAGGTACGATAAAGCTATGGAAGGAAGAGGACCTAGTAGGACAGTGAAGAGGGGGGGGACAGGAGCTATGAATCGCCCCCGCAAACAACAGGGAGTGAAAATAGGGAGTACCAAAGTCACCCTGTTAAATTCAAAAAAAAACAAACAAGGAAATTTAACCCCCAATTCCCACCAATTTTCCAACGAGACGTTCATTCTTCTCACCCCCAATTACATTATTTTTAACAAATCACTAGAAACCAGCACTTTCCCTACATTACTCAAGATAGCACTGGTTAGATATTATGTGGAGGATTTTCCACAAGAGCACAACTTAAATTAACTTTCCACTCACTAACTGAGATTTTTGATTTAGATTTTGCCACCGAAGTTAGTTTTTTGTGCATCCCAAACCATCCTGGGAGGGAGCACAAAAGCAATGGAACACAAAAGGCCAGGAACAGGCCCCAAAAAGAAAAAGGTGTACAATGGATTTTATCTTTTTATCTACAGTTCACTTATCTTTACAAGTAAATTTGGGAAATTTGCTTAGTATACCTGGATCTTATTTTCAAATTTTAAAATATCTTTTAAAGTCACATAGGGTTTTTATGCTGTCATTTCTGATTCCCCAAAAGTGGGCAAACACATAGTGTTCAAAACAGTGACCATATGCCTGATCACATAATTTATTTTGTTTGATCATCATCTTTGGGGCCCCAAACTGCCAGAATCTTGTAGCCGCCTAAGCCCCCACTAAACATCAGTCAGTCTGTTCACATTGCAAGTTGCTCCATAAACATACTTATCTACGTTCTTTATATATGGGTTATAGATCTCCCGGCTTCTAACTGCTTTCCCCATAAAAACATTTTTTATTTATTTTCTTCCTAAATTATTCCTAATGCTAGACAAGATAACCAAAAAGTAATATTCTACATTTTTTCTGGGCTTTTTTGGCTAACATATCAATTTTATCAGAAATAACCAATTGTGATGGATCCATGAATTGTACTTTAAACCTTTGTGGGTTTTTTAGTTTTAAAATTTTTTCCCCCCAATGAGCAGGGGGAGTCATTATATGAGTTACAGTTAGGCGACCTGCTGTGACTTAAGTCCCATTTCCTCGCCCAAATTACTTCAAATTTGGTAATGCCTGTATGCTTCCGCGGGGATTTACCACATAATAATTTTTTCCAAAATAGTTCCAACGGGAAGAATATGAATTTTGGGCCCAATATCGTACCTTACAGCAAATCACAAGCCAAAAAAATTAACAAAAGGCCAAGTACGAATGGTCACAGCTTGCCAGACAACACCCCCCCCCCACTCTTCCAACTTACTATACTATTGGTATTACCGTGGGAATACGTACATAACAAAAAATTTAAATTAATCCCGACCGAAACCTTTTGATAGTTGCCCATAGACATAATTGTACTAGATACAAAAAACCTATGACATACCCAAAATTTTAAAGTCCCTGCCGAAATCTCCCGAGCCACACCCCTGCCAACACTTCAAAACTGGCGTAAAAAAAAAAAAAAAAAATTTTTCCAATATATTCCAACAACAACTAAATATGATAAAACTTTAATTTATTTTCTTCCCAAACAATGAAAAAATTTTATATTTTTATGCTCATTATTGTAATCCTCCACCTATTTAAAAATAGTGAATGTGTTCAAAATATGTTAATATGCTAGAAACCTCAATACCTGTAATCATAATCCAACCTGTAATCCTTAAAACAATTAAAACAACAACTGTTAATTGAATGTACTTTTTAAACGTTATTTAAAATTTTCCCGTGTTCCTTGTAATTCCTAAATTTATTTTATAAACCCCTTTGAGACCGAAAAAAAAAAAAAAAAAAAAAAAAAAAAAAATTAAAATATATATATATATATATATATATATATATATATATATATATTAAATTTTATATATTAAATTTTATATATATATTATTATTATATATATATATATATATATATATATATATATATATATATATATATATATATATATATATATATATATATATATATATATATATATATATATATATATATAAAATTTTAAATAATTTCTAAAAAACCCAGAAAAAAAGAGGAACCAGGATCACCCCCATTATCAAGGAACTATGATAATGTGAGTAGTCAAAACCTTGAAATTTTTTT
>WNWK01047221.1:0-14012 GCA_009830355.1 Cherax destructor | reverse complement strand
TGTGGTGCTGCGCCCATCCATTTCCCTCTTGCCCTTTCCCCCCTTCTTGCTTTAATGTCTGAGGCACACCCATCAATTTCCCCGTCAGGTTTATTGAATGAGGGGGAAATCCGTTGTCTCAAAGAGGCGGAAGGTTCAAGCTAGGGCCCGCTCTCATCTACCCCTTCGGGGAGATTTCCCCCGCTTTTCCTATTCCAAATTTGGGCCCCCCACTTCTGGGGTCCCAATTCCACGGTTTCCCTCTGTGGTCGCCCACCCTAAACACCCTGTTCAATCCTTTTGATATTTTTGGGCTCTGAGGTCCCCCCCGGCTTCCCAATTCCCAACTTTTCCCTCTATTCATCCAAACTGAGTCTGTCTCGCCTTCACCAAAACCCTAAAGGCCCCTCTTATAAGCCCGGCAAAAACCCTTTGCGGGTTCTTCGCCCCCCGCTAGTTCTGTAACGGGGGGAGGTTCATCCCCCCTCTCCCTCCCCTTTCCCTGTCCCCCCCAAGCCCCTCGAAGTTTCCTCTATTCCTGCCCTCTCTTTAGAAAGTCATAGACCCCCAAGTTTCTTCCATTTCAAAGTAGTCTCACATTCTGCATTTTTGATTTCCCAAACACGGGAAGCTTTTTTTTTTTTTTTTAAAAATCGGCCGATTCCCCCCAAAGGGCAGGGGAAAAAAAAAATTTTCATCATCATTCACTCCATCACTGTCTTGCCAGGGGGGTGTTTTACATCAGTTAAAAAACTGAACTTTAAACCCTCCTTCAGAGTCCCGGACTGCTTCCCACTCAGAATCGTCCGCCTGCTTTCCTGAATTTCATAAATTTATTTGCTCACCCCAAACGCACGCAAGTTTTAAAAACCCATATGCCCCCATTCCCCCTATAAATACGCCAAAATGCTTGCTGGAAGTCCCCCCCGCCCCAAAACTTTTACCCCCTCCCCCCAACCTTTCCCGGGGCCCCCTTCCCGCCCTTCCCCCCACTAATTTTTTACACTGGGCCTTCTCGTTCCCTTTCTCTACATGTCCAAACCACTTTAACCCCCCCCCCCAGTTTTGACAATCGTTTTGGGGATCCCGCACCCCTCCTAATTTTAAATCAATTTCTGCATTAACACACCACTTTTACCCCAGACATGACATCTACTGCCCCCAGCCTTTCCTGTTAAATTCATCACCCATGTTACACCCATATAAAGCGTTTATAAATATTCATAATTCCCCCTTTTATTTATGGAAAGGTTTTTGTTCCACAGATCCAAGTGTCCACTACCCCTTTTCCCCCCATAATTCTATGATTATCATCCCTTTATAGACCCATCCCCGAAAGTCCCCTCCCAAAAATCTAATAATTACCTCCCCCATACTTTCCCCCCCAATCGATATCCAACTTTTGTCACCTATTCTTTTTTTCCCCCTCACCTTACTCTTTCCTATATTCACTTTCAATTTTTTTTTTTACACCCTACCAATTTTCCCCCAAAAACCCGCACCCCCTTTTGAATTTCCCCAAAACAGTGTCATCAGCAAAAAACAACTGGGGCAATCCCCCTTTGTATTTTTTTTTTCTTTTACCCAACACCCTTTAAGACCCCCCATTACTTTCTTACAACCCCCCCTATAAATATATTGAAAACCACGGGGACATCACACATCCTTGTCAAGGCCCACTTTTTTGGGAAATAGTCCCCCTTTCCCCCTACACCCCCTAACCGGGTTTTACTATCCCCATAAAACTTTCACTGCTTTCATAACCTTCCTCCTATTCCATACACCGCAACATCTTACATTGCCCCCCATTTACCCTATCAAACCCTTTCCCAAAACCCTAAATGCCACAAAAACATCTTTCCCCTTATCCAAATACTGTTCACCTATATGTTTCACTGTAAACACTTGGTCTACACACCCCCCACCTTTTCCTAAAGCCCCTTGTTCATCTGCTATCCCGCATTCTGTTTTACTTTAATTCTTTCAATAATAACTCTCCATACACTTTTCCAGGTACACTAACAGATTTCCCTATAATTTTTTTTTTTTGTCCCCTTTGCCTTTATACAAAGGAACAAACGCTTCTTAAACCAGGAAATTTTCCCTCTTTTCCCTACATTTATTAAAAATGCCCAACCACCCAAAAATTTTATCCCCATGCAACATTTTATCTTTATCCCATCAATCCCAGCTGCCTTACCCCTTTCATTCTACCCACTGCCTCACGAACTTCCCTACACCCACAACTGGCTCTTCCACACTCCTACAAGATGCTATTGCAGAATATATTTCGAGACGGGGCCCGATGATGGCACTACTCCATCTGATTTCCCTCTTTCTCTCTTCTTCGCCTCAACCCCCTTTCCCTTTCCCAACGTCCTCCTCCTCTCATTACAGGTCTTCCGCTGCCTCCACACGTGGATTTTTCTAACCCTAGTCCATAGCTTCCCCCTTCATTTCCCATCTTTTTTCCATAAATCATGGCTTATTTGCAGTGGAATATCCGGGGCCCTCAGGGTAACAGGGAGTTCAGTTTTCTCTCCAAGTTTTCCCTATTGGGTCTGTTTGCAAGAACCCAAAGTGCACCACTGTTATCAGGCCCTTTTCAGGCTATGATTTGTTATATTCATCGGATCCTTTTTCCGATGGAACCTTTAACGAAAGTGCTCTTCTTATACGCACTGGTATTCCATACCATCAGCTCTATGTTCCTTCTTCCTTACATTACACCGCAGCCCGTATCCACTTGAATAAGTGGTATACACACTGTTCTTTATATCTCTCCCCTTCGCGGGCAATGTCTATCCCAGATGTTGATTTTCTGGTTTCTTCCTTACCGCCACCCCTTCTGTTACTTGGCGATTTTAACGCACACCATTTTCTCTGGGGAGGGTCGCACTGTGACTCCCGTGGCATTCAGTTGGAGGCATTTCTTGCTTCTCTTCCCCTCCATGTTTTAAATACGGGTACTCGTACCCATTTTGATCCTCGAACTCATTCTTTCTCCTGTATCGATCTCTCCATCTGCTCTTCCTGAACAGTCCTTGACTTCACCTGGTCTGTCGTCCTGGACTTTCATGACAGCGATCATTTCCCAATCATCCTTAAGTCCCCTTTGTTTTCTCCACCTCATTGCCCACGCTGGCAATTTGACCGGGCGAAATGGGACCTTTACGCACATCTTACTGCCTTTCATGAGGTTCCTACCTCGTCCTACATTGATGAGGTTTTACATCTCTTTTCGTCCTCCATCTTCACAGCGGCTTCACATTCTATTCCCCAAACCTCGGGCAAAGCATCCTCAGAAGTGCGTGCCTTGGTGGTCTCCTACTTGTGCTCGGGCAGTGCGTTTGAAACGCGCTGCATGGGGCAGGTATCGGTATAACAGAACCACAGAGAGACTCCTCCTTGATTTTAAGCAGAAGAGAGCTATTGCTCGCCGTGTCATACGTGATGCTAAATGGACTTGCTGGCGAGATTACGTTTCTACTGTCACTACGGCTTCCTCGATGAGTGCAGTCTGGAAGAAAGTGCGGAAATTAAGTGGTAAATTCTCCCCCGACCCGGCTCCTGTTCTTCAGGTTGCTGGTGTCAATATAGCACACCCTCTTGCCGTTGCCACTGAAATTGGTAATCATCTCGTCCGCATTTCTCGGGGCTCCATCTATGCCCCTCGTTCCTTTCTTCTTAAGTCTGCCAGCGAGTTAAAGCCCTTAGATTTTTTTTCTCTTAGAGAAGAATCCTATAATGTACCTTTTACCCTTCAAGAACTGGAGGCAACACACACTGCTTGCCGATCATTGGCAGCTGGGCCAGACGGCATACATATTCGTATGCTACAGCATTTACATCAGTCTGCTCTTACTGTCCTCTTACGACTCTCTAATCTCATATGGTCGCAAGGAGTTCTTCCCCAGCTGTGGAAGTCTGCTATTTTTCTCCCTTTTCGAAAACCAGGTACTACGGGACGTGATTCCTCTCACTACCGTCCCATCGCTCTTACCAGTGCAGTTTGCAAGGTGATGGAACGTCTAGTTAATAGACGTTTGATGTGGTATTTAGAGACGCACAATAGTCTCTCCCCTAGTCAATATGGCTTCCGTAAGGGCCGTTCTGCCATTGACCCCTTGCTGCGCTTGGATACATGTATTCGTAATGCCTTTGCGAATAACCATTCGGTTATCGCTATCTTTTTCGACCTTGAGAAGGCTTACGACACAACTTGGAGATACAATATCTTGGCCCAGGCCCACTCCTTAGGCCTCCGAGGCAACCTACCATTCTTTCTTAAGGCCTTCTTAACTGACAGACATTTCCGGGTCTGGGTTAGTAATGAACTCTCCCCAGAATTTGTCCAAGCTGAAGGTGTCCCCCAGGGATGTGTTCTGAGCACAACACTCTTTCTGCTTGCTATAAATAATCTGGCATCTGTTCTCCCATCCAATATTTGGTCATCGCTCTATGTGGATGACTTTGCTATAGCTTGTGCAGGTGCTGACTGTCACCTCATTGCAGTTTCCCTCCAGCATGCCATCAACCGGGTTTCTGATTGGGCCACCACTCACGGGTTTAAATTTTCTAGTGGCAAAACTCATCAAATTACGTTTACTAGACGTTCAGTGGTCTCTGATCATCCATTGTACCTATACGGCTCACGTATCCCAGAACGTGATACAGTCAGGTTTCTCGGCCTCCTGTTCGACCGTCGATTGTCCTGGAAACCTCACATTATCTCTCTGAAGGCAACTTGTCACACCAGGCTGAACCTTCTTAAAACCCTCGCACATCTTTCATGGGGGGCTGATCGTAGAACTCTCCTTCGCCTACATTCAGCCCTAATTTTGTCGAAACTCGATTATGGCGACCAGATATATTCGGCGGCCTCCCCTTCTACTCTTTCCATCCTTAATCCCATCCATCACCAGGGATTACGCTTATGCCTTGGTGCATTTCGTTCTTCCACGGTTGAGAGCCTCTATGTAGAAGCGAACATTCCATCCTTATCCGATCGTTGTGATGCACATTGCATTCGCTATTTTGTTCACTCTCATGACCTCCGCAATCCTTCCATGTATAGGATTGTTACAGATGTTAGTAGGCGCTCTTTATTTGTTCGTCGCCCCTGCTTGCTTCGTCCCTTTTCTCTTTGTCTACATTCACTCCTGTCTTCCCTTCAGCTCCCACCTCTATATGTTCATGTGACATCTCCCTTTCCCCTGCCCCCTTGGGAAGTTCCTGCTGTCCGTGTCTGTTCTATTCCTCTACCTTGCGCGAAAGCCCAACTACCTACGGCGGCTTCTCGCTCTTTCTTTCTAGACCATTTCCGTTCTCATTCCCATGCCATCGCAGTATACACCGATGGTTCAAAGTCATCTGACGGCGTCGGATTCGCAGCAGTGTTTCCTTACAGCGTCGTACGAGGGCATCTATTACCCTCGGCTAGCATATTTACGGCTGAATTGTATGCCGTTCTTGTGGCACTTATCCGTATTACATCTATGCCTGTGTCACCATTTGTGGTCGTTTCAGACTCCCTTAGTGCTTTACAGCTGTATAATCCTACGGGTTTAGCGCTCTCCCATGTATAACTAAATACCTAAAAAAAAAAAATAGAGCTTTACAGGCTATCCGTAAAATTGATACACCTCACCCCCTAGTTCTTCGTATCCACCTTTGGTTACGCCGTATCTTTAGCAAGCATAAAGATATTGTCTTTTGTTGGGTCCCTGGTCATGTTGACGTACAGGGCAATGAACAGGCAGACACTGCTGCACGGTCAGCAGTACATGACCTTCTAGTTTCATATAGAGGTGTTCCTTTCACGGACTATTTTGCGGTCATTGCTACCCACCTTCGCACCCGTTGGCAACAACGCTGGTCTGACCTGCTGAATAACAAACTTCATTCTCTTAAACCGATTATAGGTTTCTGGCCTCCTTCTTGTCACCAATGTCGAGGTTGGGAGACTACACTCTCCCGTCTTCGCATCGGCCACACTCATCTTACTCACGGGTATCTCATGGAGAGGCTCCCTGCCCCTCTCTGTGAGCATTGTCAGGTTCCAGTGTCTGTTCGACATATTCTGCTGGACTGCCCACTCTATTAACGAGCACAGAGAATTTACCTCCAACGACGTCTTCTCTCTGCGGCCCTTTCTTTACCTTCCCTTCTTGCAGATAGACCCTCCTTTAATCCTGACTCTCTTGTTGACTTTTTGACAGAAACTGACTTACTACACAAACTCTGAAGATTATACCTCTAGCACCTCTCTCAGTCCCTTCTACCTCGATCTCTTGCTACCCTCTATCCCTGCAATATCCACCGTCATGCTGCACTCCATACCCTACTAATCATCCATCTCCCTCTTACAACCCACTCTCCCTGCATCCTACAATAACCTGCAGTGCTGTATAACCCCTGTGGTTTAGTGCTTCTATTTGATATAATAATAATCTGTGAGCATTGTCAGGTTCCAGTGTCTGTTCGACATATTCTGTTGGACTGCCCACTCTATCAACGAGCACGCAGAATTTACCTCCAATGGCGTCTTCGCTCTGCGGCCCTTTCTTTACCTTCCCTTCTTGCAGATGGACCCTCCTTTAACCCATTAACTGTCCAAACGTATATATACGTTTTTACTGCTAGCGCTCCGACCTTGATTTTCCCCATAAGAAAGCATGTAAAAAAAAACGTATATATACGTTCGGAGCGCTAGCAGTAAAAATGTATATATACGTTTGGACAGTTAATGGGTTAATCCTGACTCTCGTTGACTTTTTGACAGAAACTGACTTACTACACAAACTCTGAAGATTATACCTCTAGCACCTCCCTCAGTCCCTTCTACCTTGATCTCTTGCTACCCTCTATCCCTGCACTATCCACCATCCTGCTGCACTCCATACCCTACTAATCATCCATCTCCCTCTTACAACCCATTCTCCCTGCATCCTGCAATAACCTGCAGCGCTGTATAACCCCTGTGGTTTAGCGCTTCTATTTGATTATAATAATAATCCTATTGCTTGTGCTGGCACAAACTATCAGCTCATAGCACCCTCTCTCCGATGTGCTTCCAATTGGGCAACCTCACATTTTCAAGTTTTTGTATCTTACATAATGCCCTATCATTCCCAATCCCATAATAGATTTACATAATTCTCTTATCAGGATAGGAACATCAGGAAAGTCTTGCATAGCTTAAATAGATCACTGAATCAGTTTAAAGTACTAATACGTACATACTTAAAATTATATTATTGTAAATTGTACTACCTAATTGTAATATTTTGCTACCTCTTGTAAATTTACTAATTGTAATATTTTTGCTACACCTCTATTATAAATTTACTAATTGTAATATTTTTGCTACCCCTCTTTTTTTGTAATAGTGGTACCCCGGATTTCGTACAGCTCCCAACTCGAACAATTATGTAAGTGTATTTTTGGGGTCTGAAACGGACTAATCTAATTTACATTCGTCCTTATGGGAACAAATTCGTTCGGTAATGGCACTCGAACAGCCTTCTGGAACGAATTATTGACGAAATCCGGGGTACCACTGTAATGCATAATTAAAATTTACCACTCGGTAACCTATGTCTAGTTTTAAGTAGTGTGTTAGTATTAGTCTGCCCGAAATGCACATGCATGATGGTGGCTTTGTTTGTGCTTATCAATATTTTATTACATGTATACTACACAAAGAAATAAAATTTGTTTGTTAATAGAAGAAACTACTGAACATAATTCAAATTTTGGTCCATATTTCTTAGGGAGCCAATAGACAAGCTCTTCTTCATCTTCATTTGATCAAGTATGTTCGTTCCCTCACTTCCACAGTTACTCTTTCTAAGCACAGTACCACTTATCATCTGGGATGATGTTTGTCTCAAGGCCTTTCGATTTTTTTCCCAGTTGAAAACCTTGTATGCAGTCAAATATTTGTTTGCAAAATTATCATGTTGCCTATTGTTTCATTATTATTTTGCTTCCATGGCCCATGAAAGGAGGTGCTTTGATGCTGATGAGAGGTTCTTGATCCAAGCAACTGAATTTATCCTCCACTTGTATCAAATATGAATGGTTCCCATTCCCCAGGTGTTATATGACCACTAAGGGTTAAATTTCTCCTGAATAAAATAAATACTAATTCGTACTATATACAGCCTCTCCTCACTTAGCGACGTACTTGTTTATCGACGACTCAGACTTATGATGGGTTCTCTGACCAGCATGCATACCTAAATAATGTATATTAGAGCTGATTTCCTCGATTCTGTTTATTACACTATATAGTACACTACTTTATAAACATTTAAAAATATACCAGATATGTTATAAATGGTGCAAATGTGACATTAAACAATTTCAAAGATGGTTGACACAAACCCACTACCATTATAATATGTTCCTCACTTAGCGACGAATTCGTTTACCGACGTGGTCTTAGGAAGAGAACTCTGTCATCAAGTGAGGAGAGGCTGTATAGGATAACTACAAACATTCATAAAGCTAACATCTCTAATCACTATAACTACCGACATTCATAAAGCTAATATCTCTAATAACCGTCTCCAGTTATTATGTCTGTTTAATTTCAATATTCAGGCTGTTGTAACATCACTTAATTTACCTCTTTATATTAACTTGTATTTTACTTCTCCCTCCCACCCTGGGAAATCTCTGTAATTCAGGTTTGCCCTTTCTCACTTTAAGTTTCAAATTTCAGTCTTGAACTTAAGGCCTTTCCTGTTATACTTGTAGCTTTTGTGCTGGATAGTTTGTTTGTTGCTTGCTGTGGGTAATGCATTGTAGCACACTGCACAGGTAGTGGCATGAAACCAATCAAAATTAAAATCAGACTGTACAGGATTTTCATAATGACATAGAAATACTGTAGTGAAACAGATATCGTGGGAAAAAGGATTGTATCGTGTACTGTAAATTAAAAACTAATGCATAAAATTTGTGCGATTCCTCTGTTGATTTTTGCAATTTGTTCCACTGGCCACAGCAGTGCTCCTTTCCACAAGTTACGTCCAATACACAGAATTATTGTAAACTTATTAATATTTCCTCAGATTTACAGAACTTTTGAATGCTGAATTTATATAAAACACTTGCATAAATAGTTTGAATAATATTCATTGCATTAATATCAAGAATAAATAAAAGTTCATAGGACACTATAGAATTACTAACCAGTATCAAACATCATAATTGCACATTCCTGTGCCTTTAACACACATATCTACTCGTTTTTTTTTTTTTTTTTTGGCAAAGGTTTAAAATGTGATTGATAATAAAGAGGGAATGAGTGTTTAAGTGACAAAGTTTATATTGTCACTGAAGCAGAGGCTGCAAAGAAATCAGAGATTAACCAACATTTTAGTAACTAGGAAATGTTTCTTTGGTTAATAAAATTAGGGAAAATGTATGGGCAAGTCTTCTTGAAGTCAATTGTTAAGGACCAGAGGAGTGCAGATGGCTTAGCAGAATCTCTCAAACTTCTGTGCAGAGCAGTTGATCACAATGCACAAACCCATGGGATTCATCTTGACACAGGTAATGACTAACAGAACATAAGGTAAGATAAATTTGCAGTTTTTCACATTTTGTGATCTTTTTATTTATTATTTTTTGGAGTTTAAAACTTTCCCGTGAGTTCTACAAATTAGGTGGCTCTAAATTTGAGGACACACTGATTTTAAGAAAAATACTGAGCTCCCAGTCACACTTGCATGCTACTGAATTATACACCAGTGGTTCTAAATCTCCAGGAGTACGATACAGTACTTAGCTGTTTTTTTCCAGAAAGTGAACCAAGGATATTTGCTTGAATATTATACTTTAGCTGGAAATGTTAAACTGTACGATTCAAACAGTGCCTGGGAAATGGGAGGCATTTAACCTTACATGTTTGAGGCAGAATTATACTAAACTGATTATATAAATTTTATTAAGGCTTGGTTGCCAAATTAGTTCATAAAAAGTTGTGTATTTTGCTATATGAATTCACACAACTATCAATGTTAACTTTTTCTATTAAATTTGGCTTGTTTACCTAAAAATGACATGTACATATACAGTATATACATTTTACTCTTTGTCACTCCATCCTCTCCCCCTATTTCCCTGGAGAATCAAATCTGGGCAAAAAATTAATTTAAAAATGCTTTAGATCTTCAAACTGTTAACCTATATTCAAGATTCCTTGTGTTTTATATAAACTTATTAGATGCTGAAAGTGGGAGAGTAAAAATAGATTAGAAAATTGCTTACAAATAACATTCAGTAGTCTGTACAATAACATATTTTAATGTTAACAATTATGAATGAAGCATGGTAATGTTTGACATTGTTAGTATCAATGTTTTTACTGGTAACTTTTTATAAGGATCTGTGTTTTGAGGAAAACAGAAGTATAGACAAAAGCATTTTTTTAATAAATTCTCAAAAACTAAATTTAAAGTAATTTTTATATTTATTTGTAAAACTTGTTTTTTGTGAATATAATAATAATGAAAAAATAGGATTTGAGATAAGGTAATTAACTATTAAAAAACCCTGACATGAAGATATGAAATGAATATAAATGCTTAAAGTAATGAAAGCATTAAATGATAAGCAGTGTATAAACCCTTTAATTATATATAAAAGTAATAAGGTTCCTTATCCGGGAATTAAAATTCAGAATAATTAATCTTGCTACCTACGTCTATAAAAAAAGTGGGGACATTAAGAGAAGTTAAAAAAGGGCCTTTCTAATTTTTCACTTGGTTTTTTTTGGTTTGGAGATTTTGATGCAAGAGGCCCCCACTGTATATTCAAGGGGCATAATACTGTAGCTCATTTTAATATATAAAAACCTTATATAAGGCATATTTTTAATAAACATAGGTTCATGTGTACAAATAAAAAAATTTTTGCAGTAAAAAAAAAAAATTTTTTTTCCCCAAAATTTTTTTTTTAAATTTTTTTTTTTTGGGTTTTGGGGTTTTTTTTAATAATTTTTTTAAAAAATTCCCCAAAAAAAATTTTTTTTTTTTTTTTTAAAAAAAAAAAAAAAAAAAAAAAAAAAAAAAAAAAAAAAAAAAAAAAAAAAGGGGGAAAAAAAAAAATTTTTTCCTTTTTTAAAAAAAGGGGAAAAGAAAGGGGAAAAAAAAAAGGGGTGAAAAAAAAACCAAAAAGGAAAGGAAAAAAAGGGAAAAAACCCCCAAAAAAATTTAAAAAAAAAATTTTTTAAAAAAAAGGGGGCCCAAAAAAAAAACCAAAAAAAATCAAATTTGGTTAAAACCAAATTTTGGGAAAAAAAAAAAAACCCCCCAAAAAAAAGGGGGGGTTTTTTGGGGGGAAAAAAGGGGGGGTTTTTTTTTTTTTTTTTAAAAATTTTTTTTTGGGGGGGGGCCCGGTTTGAAAGGGGGGCCCAAAAAAAATTTTTTTTGGGGGGGGAAAAAAAAAAGGGGGGTTTTTTCCCCTTTTTTTTTTCCTTTTCCCCCAAAAAAAATGGGCCCCGGGGGGGGGGCCGGTTTTGGAATTAAAAATTTTAAAAAAAATTTTTAAAAAAACAGCTTTTAAAAAAAACCAAATTTTTTCCCCCTTTTTTAAAAAAAAAAAAAACCCTTTTAAAAAGGTTTTTTTTAAAAAACCTTTAAAAAAAAAAAAAAAAACCCGGGAAAAAAAAATTTTTTTTTTAAAATTTTTTTTAAAAAAAAAAAATTTTATTAAAAAAAAAAGGGAAAAGGGGGGTTAAAATTTTTTGGGGGGGGTTTTTTTCCTTTTTTCCCCCCCTTTTTTAAAAAAAAACCCTTATAAAAAAAAATTTAAAAAAAAAACATTTTAAAAAAAACCTTTTAAAAAGGGTTTTTTGGGGGTTTTTAAGCCTTTTTTCCCGGGTTTAAAAAGGGAAAAATTTTTTTTTAAAAACCCCTTTAAAAATTTTTTTTGTTTTTTTTTTAAAAGGGGAAAAAAAAAACCCCCCCGGAAAACCCCCCTTTTTAAAAAATTTTTTAATTTTTAAAAAAAATTTTAAACCTTTTGGGGGGGGGGAAAAAAAAAAAAGGGGGAAAAGGGGGGGGAAAAAAAAAATTTTTTTGGCCCGGGGGGGTTAAAAAACCCCTCCCCCCCAAAAAAAAAGGGGCCCCCAAAAAACCCACAGTATTAGATTTGATAGTCACAATTAGAAAATTTCCTGCATTAAATTTTCGTTTTTTGGAACGTCTTATTCCCACAACCAATAAAAGGGAAAAGCACCTAAATTTTGTCCATCATGCACAGTCTGAGATATTGAATAGCATAGAGAAAAATTTAAATTAAAAATTTTGCTCTTTAATAAAATTCTATTATCACAATTTTTTTTGGGCCCAAAAATTTTTAAAAAAATCCCCTTTTAAACAGCATCTGGGTACTGTATGTTGCAACATACAATACCTAGATTACAGTATTGAAAATTTGTTTTCAAGTTACAGCTTCTAGGATTAGATCTTGATATTTTTTTTTTCAATAAAGGTTTTAAAAAATTATTATTAAAACTTAACAAGTTATTCATTATTGTTTTTAAATTTATTACTGTTAATCTGAGGGATATATGTAAATACAGTATTTGGGCCCATTGGAATATTATACCTTAATTTTTTAACCCCCACAAGTTTCCTAATTCCTGTCATCTATATAAAAAAAAAATTAATATTAGCATCTATCATTAACACTTCCTTTGAAATTTTATTACCTTACTAAATATGGTAAGTTTTTGAGAAATTTTTTTGGGCTTTTCTTACCCCTTTGTCTCAAAAAAATGATAACTTATTTTTATGAGCTAAAACACCTTCATTGTCAAGATTACCTTTTTTGTAGTCAAGACTTTTATGACTTTTTTCTATTGGGCAACACATCTGCATTTCCAACAATTTTTTGATCTCCATTGTCTTCAATGGAATTTTGCCCCTGCTATTTAAAAAAGATATATTGCCAGTTTTTAAATAACTGTTTGTCATCCTTCTGTGCAGAGAGACATTTAGGGGCCTGCTGACTGATGTTGGTACATCTTGTAAGTTTTGGAAACTGCAGTTTGGCTTCATACTGACCGGGACTGGGGCCCACTGACTGGAGTTCCGGGTTTACAGAAATTGAATTTTTGGGACCCACTTTAGTTGATGCATTAATTTTGTGGTCATTTATTAGGTTCCTCACTGTCATTTCAATATCAAAAACCCCGTTTGTGCCTGTAAAGCAGGGTCCATTTCCCTACCTGAGCTCTCCTAAAACAAAGAAAAAGTTAAATAAATACAAGTAAAATATTTATAAAACTTCATCAGTCACCACCATCTTTCCTGAGTACTGCACTATAATAGTTATATGCCCTATCAAAAAAATTGTAATTTGGGGTCACGGGGTTGTAACCAAGCAATCTCTTTTTTTCAAAAATTTATTATAATCAAAAAGAAGGCCAAAAACCTTTCCAGGGTCATACAGGGTGCAGGATCTAAGGATAAATAAGGGGGATGACAAAGTTAGTAGAGACTTTTGGGGAGTACTAAAGGGGAAAGGGTTATCAAAGTTTGTGTAATAAATCAGTTGCTGTCAAAGATGGGTCCGTCAAAGGGGGGAAAATAAAGTAAGGGCGAGAGCGGTATGACGTCTGAGGAAAATTCTGCTGCCATTGAGGCAAAAACCCAAACTTTGGGTTTTATAGGGAAAATAATTTGTTATGAGTCATATCAGCCCAACGTTGTTGCAAGGTGGGAGAGATTACACCAAATGTCAAAGAATGGAATACCTTTTATATGAAACTGGGAGGTCATTTCTACAGATCATGCAAAAGTCTGCCTGCCCCTTTTCCCTGAACACCAACAAGACCAGGGACCCAACAGAAAACGATTTCTTTATTTTTGCTAGCAATGCGGCTAACCAAAGGGAGCCCTACAACTCGGTTTAAAGAATACCCCGGGAAAACGTGCAATTTTGTAAGTATAATTTTGTGTTCTTTTGGAAGTGTAGTTTTGGGGGTCTGAAATAGACTAACTTACATGACA
>WNWK01047220.1:5000-14012 GCA_009830355.1 Cherax destructor | reverse complement strand
TTCTTTGGATATTTTACTTGTTTTTCTGGATATTTTCCTAGTTTTTCTGGATAATTTCCTAGATTTCTGGATATTTTCCTAGTTCTTTGGATATTTTCCTAGTTTTCAGGATATTTTCCTAGTTTTCTGGATATTTTCTTAGTTCTTTTAATATTTTCCTAGTTTTTCGGGATATTTTCCTAGTTTTCTGGAGATTTTCCTAGTTATCTGGATATTTTCTTAGTTCTTTGGATATTTTAATTGTTTTTCAGGATATTTCCTAGTTTTCTGGATATTTTCCTAGTTCTCTGGATATTTTCTTAGTTCTTTGGATATTTTCCTAAGTTTTTCTGGATATTTTCCTAGTTTTCTGGATATTTTCTTAGTTCTTTGGATATTTTACTTGTTTTCTGGATATTTTCCTAGTTTTCTGGCTATTTTCCTAGATTTCTGGATATTTTCTTAGTTCTTTGGATATTTTCTTAGTTCTTTTGATATTTTCCTAGTTTTTCTGGATATTTTCCTAGTTTTCTGGATATTTTCCTAGTTCTCTGGATATTTTCTTAGTTCTTTGGATATTTTACTTGTTTTCTGAATATTTTCCTATTATCTTGTCATCTATAGTTTGATATTTTCATCTTGTGATAAATAGTTGGAGCCTGTCATCTATTGTTTGATTTTGTCACCTATAGTTTGATCTTGTCATCTATTGTTCGATCTTGTCACCTATAGTTTGTACTTGTCATCTATAATTTGATCTTCTCAACTGTAGTTTGGTCTTGTCATCTATGTATTGATCTTGTCATCTGTAGTTTAATTTTTTCATCTATACTTAGATCTTGTCATCTATAGTTTGATCGTGTCATTTATAGTTTGATCTTCTAAATGTAGTTTGAGCTTGTCATCTATTATTTGATCTTCTAAATGTAGTTTGATCTTGTCATTTAAAGTTCGATCATGTCATCTATAATTTGAGCTTGTCATCTATTGTTTGATGTCATCCATAGTTTGATTTTGTCATATGTAGTTTGATTTCGTTATCTTGTCATATGTAGTTTGATCTTTTATCTTGTCATATGTAGTTTGATCTTGTTATCTTGTCATATGTAGTTTGATCTTGTTATCTTGTCATATGTAGTTTGATCTTGGTATCTTGTCATATGTTGTTTGATCTTGACATCTCTAATTTGATACTGTCATCTATAGTTTCATCTTGTCATATGTAGTTTGATCTTGTCATCTAAAGTTTGATCTTGTCATTTATAGTTTGATATTTTCATCTTGTGATAAATAGTTTGATCTTGTCATCTTGTGATAAATAGTTGGAGCTTGCCATCTATTGTTTGATTTTGTCACCTATAGTTTAATTTTGTCATCTATTGTTCGATCTTGTCACCTATAGTTTGATCTTGTCATCTATAATTTGATCTTGTCATCTATGTATAGATCTTGTCATATATAGTATGAGCTTTTCATCTACAGTTTGATGTTGTAATCTATAGTTTGATCTTGTCATCTATTGTTTGATTTTGTCATATATAGTTTGATCTTGACATCTATAGTCAGATCTTGTCATCTATTGTTTGACATTGTCTTTATAGCTAGATATTGTCATCTATAGTTTGATCTTATCATCTATAGTTTGATCTTGTCATCTATAGTTTGACCTTGTCATCTAAAGTTTGAGCTTTTCATCTATAGTTTGATATTTTCATCTTGTGATAAATAGTTTTATCTTGTCATCTATAATTTGATCTTGTCATCTATGTATAGATCTTGTCATGTATAGTATGATCTTGTCATCCATAGTTTGATCTTGTCATCTATAGTTTGATCTTGTCATCTATAGTTTGATCTTGTCATCTATAGTTTGATCTTGTCATCTATAGTTTTGATCTCGTTATCTTGTCGTATGTAGATATATCTTTTTATCTTGTCATATGTAGTTTCATCTTGTCATATATAGTTTGATCCTGTCATCTAAAGTTTGAGCTTTTCATCTATAGTTTGATATTTTCATCTTGTGATAAATAGTTGGAGCTTGTCATCTATTGTTTGATTTTGTAACCTATAGTTTGATCTTGTCATCTATTGTTCGATCTTGTCATCTATGTATAGATCTTGTCATGTATAGTATGATCTTGTCATCTGTAGTTTGATCATGTAATCTATAGTTTGATCTTGTCATCTATTGTTTGATCGTGTCATATATAGTTTGATCTTGACATCTATAGTCAGATCTTGTCATCTATTGTTTGACCTCGTCACTTATAGCTTGATCTTGTCATCTATAGTTTGTGCTTGTCATATATAGATTTGATCTTGTCATCTATAGTTTGATCTTGTAATCTATAGTTAGAGCTCGTCATTTATAATTTGATCTTGTTATCTATTGTTTGACCTTGTCACCTATAGTTTGATTTTGTCATCTATTGTTTGATCTTGTCACCTATAGTTTGATCTTGTCATCTATAGTTTGATCTTGTCATCTATTGTTTGAACTTGACCATCTATAGTTTGACCTTGTCATCTATAGTTTGATCTTGTCATCTATAGTTTGATCTTGTCATCTATAGGTTGATCTTGTCATCTATAGTTTGATCTTGTCATCTATTGTTTGAACTTGACCATCTATAGTTTGACCTTGTCATCTATAGTTTGACCTTGTCAACTATAGTTTGATCTTGTCATATATAGTTTGATCTTGTCATCTACAGTTTGAGCTTGTCATCTATAGTTTAATCTTCTAAATGTAGTTTGATCTTGTCATTTAACGTTCGATCATGTCATCTATAGTTTGAGCTTGTCATCTATTGTTTGACCTTGTCATCTATAGTTTGATCGTGTCATCTATAGTTTGACCTTGTCATCTATAGTTTGATCTTGCCATTTATAGTTTGATCTTGTCATCAATAGTTTGACCTTGTCATCTATTGTTTGATCTTCTAAATGTAGTTTGATCTTGTCGTCTATTGTTTGATCTTCTAAATGTACTTTGATCTTGTCATTTAAAGTTCGATCATGTCATCTATAATTTGAGCATGTCATCTACTGTTTGATCTTTTCATCTATAGTTTGATCATGTCATCTATAGTTTGATCTTGTCATCTATAGTTTGAGCTTGTCATCTATTGTTTGACCTTGTCATCTATAGTTTGGTCATGTCATCTATTGTTTGATCTTGTCATCTGTAGTTTGATCTTGTCAGCTGTAGTTTGATCTTGACATCTATAGATTGAACTTGGCATCTATAGTTTGATCTTTTCATCTATTGTTTGATCTTGTCATTTATAGTTTGATCTTGTCATCTATAGTTTGATCTTGTCATCTATAGTTTGATCTTGTCATCTATAGTTTGACCTTGTCATATGTAGTTTGATCTTGTCATCTATAGTTTGATCTTGTCATATGTAGTTTGATCTTGTCATCTATAGTTTGATCTTGTCATCTATTGTTTGATCTTGTCATCTATAGTTTGATCTTGTCATATGTAGTTTGATCTTGTCATATGTAGTTTGATCTTGTCATCTATAGTTTGATCTTGTCATCTATAGTTTGATCTTGTCATCTATGCTCTCCATGACCAAACCCATCTTAGTAGGAACTGGTTACCGTTCTCCCACCCATGACCAGTTCTTAGACGACTTTTCGAGTCTTGTCCGGACTTGATAATAATGGCGAGACAGTAATACTGGGAGACTTGAATATCTGTTTCCAACAGCAAAATAACGGGCGATGTAAAAGGTATAAGCAAATTCTGGATTTAAATAGTTACACTCAACTAATTTATACACCAACCCGGATCACACAGTTCTCAGCCACCCTAATTGACCACATACTTTGTAACCGCCCTGAGAACATTAGTCAGTCAGGCGTCATTTCCACAGGCCTTAGTGATCATTTCATTATTTACTGTACCAGGAAAATCACTAGGGAACGGATAGGCCTACACAGGACAATAAAATTAGGTCAACTAGAAATTACAGTAAAGAAACACTGGTAAATATGCTACACAATTATGACTGGTCAGTGATAACAAGTTGCACGGACGTAAATGATGCCTGGGAAAAATTCAAAACAATGTTCACTGTCATCCTTGATAATATTGCACAAGTTAAAAAGGTTAGGATTAAACGAAGAACTGGACCCTGGATGACTACTGAGATATTAGATAATATGAAATTCAGAGACCACTTGATAAAAATATTTAATGCAAACAGACAGGATATTGCAGCGCTAATTGAAATCCAAAGGGTGAGGAACAGAGTGCAGAGGCGTATAAAAGGCACAAAGGCAAGACACTATTGCTCAAAAATCGAAGAGTACAAGAATAACCTTAGAAAGCTCTGGCAACTACTAAAACAGTTGGGGTATAGCCATAAACCTGTAGATAGATCTAACATAGTACTAAATGTCGATAACGAGGTATGCCACGAAACAACTAAAGTGACAATTTTTTTTAATTCATCCTACACAACTGTTGCATCAACACTAGTAAGTAAGCTACCAGCTGCATCAAATACCTTTAACACAGACTGATAAGTTTAAAACATACTATACCAATAAAGGGGTAACTGTAAACAGTTGTCGACTTGTAAGTGTATCTCATGATTTCGTGCAACAAGAACTAAGCAGGTTAAACCTAAGAGCACCGGCCCAGATAACATCCCGTCTAAGTTCCTAAAAGATGGTCCCTCTGAACTGGCAATCCCCATTGCTCACATAATAAATTTCTCCATAACCAGTAATACAGTACCAGAGGGGTTCAAGGAGGCCAGAGTTACCCTGTCTTTAAGAAAAATTGTAGGTCTGATGTCAAGAACTATAGGCCTGTTAGTATACTTAGTGTAATATCCAAAATTCTAGAAAGGGCGGTGTACTGTCAAGTAGTTATGTATCTTAGTGACAACAACATTGTTCATAGTTACCAATCAGGCTTTATGAGCTCTTACTCAACCGACGCCTCTTTAATTAATCTGATGGATTACATGAGAACTGAAATGTCGATAGGGAACCTCATACAAATGGTAACTTTAGACTTGCAGAAGGCCTTCGATACTGTCAACCACAATATATTATGTAAGAAACTTCAAGCTATCGGCATAGGTTCCATAGACTGGTTTAAGTCCTATCTTAACAATAGGAAACAAATTGTCAAAATCAACAAAACAGAATCAGAACCACTGCCGATAGCATGTGGAGTTCCCCAAGGTAGTAGTCTGGGTCCCTTATTATACCTGTGCAAACTCCTACTGTATGCGGATGACAGTGCTCTGTTAGTGTCAGGTAAAGACCAGCAAGACATAGCTAATGTATTAACACTGGAACTGGAGTCCTGCAGCAAATGGTTAGTAGACAACAAACTATCGTTACACCTCGGGAGAACAGAAGCCATACTCTTTGGCACGAAATATAAACTGAGTAGGGTAAATAATTTTAATGTCCGGTGTAATGGGGAATCCATCACTTCAGTTTCCTCAGTAAAATATCTGGGAATCCCCTTTGACCTATGCATGTTAGGAGAATTGATAGGTAACAGTGTAGTAATGAAAGCGAATGCCAGACTGAAGTTCCTCTACAGACAAGCACAGTGTCTATCTACCGAGGCTCGCAGGACCCTATGTCTAGCCTTTTTACAAAGTCATTTGGACTACGCCTGCATAAAAACTGAAAGATAAACTGCAAATTACCAAGAACAAAATGGTAAGATTCATCCTGGACCTGGTCCCAAGAGAACATGTAGGCCAGGATGAATTACAACAATTGGTTAAACTGAATATTGAGACAGAGTAAAACAACTTAAGTTAAATCAAGTTTATAAAATTGCTCACAAACAGTGTCCAGAATATCTTGCTGCCAATTTTGTCAAGGCAGGGAATCGAAGCAGTCATAGTACTAGGGGGAGAGAGCACAACTTTGTAGTACCCACAGTCAGTGGCCAGGCTTCAAACACCTTTTATTGTACATCAATAAAGGAATGGAACAGACTGCCTGCACATGTCAAAGCCAGTCATAGCATGAGCTAGTTCAAGAAGAGAGCCAAAAGGTACCTAATGAATGTAACGACAGAAATGGAGGAGAATGTTTTTTTTATTATTTTTTAGTTTACACACATGTAAATGTGTGTTAGATAAATGTTCCTAGTATATATCCATTATAGTATAATAACATATATCTCCTACAGTATATAATATTTAAGGTATTAAAGGACCCCAATGAAAATAAGTCACTCTGTCTGACTTTTTTGGGTTATTCTAGGTTCTCTACACATATGCTGCTATGTATGATGATCTATGTAACTGTATTTGTGTATACCTGAATATACTTACTTAATTACTTACACTTAAGATTTCAGTCTTTACATTTACAATATTTATGTGACGGATGTACACTGACACCTGCATCCGTCACATTGCTGCGCAACATGGAGGTTATGTGGATCATAGGGTGGGGTAGATGATCAGCAAATTTGTCCCAGTGGGTTCAAGGAAAACGAAAATATGTATTTGCAATAATTTCACAAAAATGATTCGGAATCTAACGAAAAAAATATATTTCTTTGTGTTTTTTATTATTAAATTATTGTAAACTTATATAAAATATATTTAGTTGGATTAGGCTAAATTAAATTGCGCTTGTTATAATAAGGTTAGGTAAATTTTCTAAGGTTATTTTGGTAGAAACTTATTAATATTTACATTAACATCAATGAAATAAAATATATCTTCAAACGTATAAGAGAAAATTTGAGAAAGGACTTAATTTTAAACGAGATTTTGCTAATTGACCAGTTTTACATATTCGGCATGATATATTACATATTCGACATGATATATTTTTTAATGCTTGAGCCGGATTAAAAAACATTCAAGCCGACCGACTATAGCGTTCTTGAGTAATATAAAAGCAAAGGAAGATGCTGCTGAGAATGTTCCGACAAACAGGAAAGTTTTCTTTACTTCAACTTAAAAATTCTATGAAGCCTCGGAGTTTTATTCTTTGCAGTATTTTTTTTCATTTACTTTCTATTTAAAATTCTCCACAATCCTGTAAGGAAAAAAATATGTGATTTTGATTTTTATAAATTTGTGATTTGAGAAAATTGGCAAAAATATTAGAAAAATGGCATTCACACATTCTAAATTAATACAAAAAATATTTCCAATTAAGAGACACCATATTTAGGGTTTAAAGACGGTCAGATGACGCATTCTCTAATTATGACATTTTAAACAATTTACTTAATAAATTTAGCAACTCAGAATTTACAAAGCTCACAGTGAGTGACAAGCTGTTATTCAATAACTCCCATAAATGGTAAAACTTTGAAAACTATCAGAAAAGACATTCTCCAGCAATTGATCTGATTCCATTGACTTCACGTTTTTAATTATTTCAGTAAAATTTCAAATTTGCATCTTTTCTGTCTAAATTTTTATTGTATGATCCTTCTTGTAGCATGTGTCCTCAACAATATTTTGAAGCCAATCAGAAGAAGCATTCTTTAATTATTGTATAAAATGGATATCATTAATTATTAAATAAAATTAGCAAATTGCAACGAATGCCACTTAATGGCAGCGTTAGCCTTAGTGTCTAGGAAACCACAGTAGTGGTAAAAATTTGAAGCCGATCAGTTGAGTCATTCGCCAGTTACGACACGGATTCCAACGATTCCATTTTATGTTTATTTTACTTCAACAACAAGATTAGCCTGTACGCAAACGATAGTACCTATTAAAGGTACTATCCTGGCCGTAAGATGCTTCAGTCTTTAAATATTGGAGCCTTTTAGAAATGGTAAACTGAATAATATTTAACGTTATTTAACGAGAATCATTTTTTACACTAATTTACTCATAAAATATTAAAATTTGTACCTACAGATTTGAATTTCACTCTCCTCCATCGTCGAATCTTTGCTACCATTTTGTGAACGTTTGAAACTACAACACTGAAAATTTTGGAAGTTATCCGAGGAATTTCAGGATGCTGGGAATGGGTTCAATTACTCTGGTCACAGGGCACATGAACGTGCCAAGTGTTTCAAGAATTTGATTCTTGTTACCATACACAAGTGTTAAAAATCGCAAGGTGATTCGTTGCGTTTGAACGAAATACAATCGAAAATTTGAGGATGAAGAAAAAAATCACGTAGCCTTCAGGGATACTTAATTATGGAAGAGTGAGATGGATGGTCGGTACTGCAGTGATATGGTGCGACAGTCACACTGTTGTGAGAAACTATTTCCTCTTCTTTAACACGAAAGGGTCTTCGCTTATTGGCAGGTTGGAGCTTATATCAATAGTGTATAGAATATAAAATGAATAGAATGGCACTTTCTGAAAGACTTTATTCTCTGTGAGAATCAGGGAATGAAAGAAGCGTAGCTAAGATGAAGGCTTCATGAAATGACGTATTGAAAAGTAGTAAGCTGATTATTTATAACAGAAGGAAGATGATGCATTGAAGAAAATGGTTATAAGAGTTACTGGAAGTGACAGCTGTACACAGAAGCAACCATCTACTATGTTGTCATATTTCAAGAGTAAGATAGAAAATTTAGTTAAGTTCAGCCAAATGATTTTAGTGAAAGATCCTTTATAAAAAAAATCCCATATTTTGTTGCATGTGACCAGCTGTCACTGAATATTGTGGAGAGTACTTCTTTCTTGGGTCGTGTTCTAGGAGCACAACCGAAATTTGTGATTTCTGTACAATCAACAATTAGAAACACTTCTTCTAGCATCGGTAAGAAAGATAGAAGCTGCAGTGAAAGGAGAATTTCAAGATCTCAGCAGAGTTTTGTAACATTAGATCTCTGGACCAATATCAAGATTTCATTGCTTGGGAAACAATTAACTTTACAAAACAGAACTGAAGAAACAAAAGGACAATACCGTGACAAAATACAAAATATTCACATTTACAAAGTCACAGTGAGACTTTGTAAATGGTCCAGGTCGAAACGTCGTCGTAAGCTCCTCTCTTCTATGTGCAGGTTATTTTGTAAAAGGAACTGGGGACTGAAG
>WNWK01047219.1:0-14012 GCA_009830355.1 Cherax destructor | reverse complement strand
TCCAGCACCAACTTGTCGGGCTTATATCTCGGTAAGTACTGGCCCTAAAAATTTTTTTTTTAGCCTATCCTGTTTATAAAAATGCGCTCTTCATTTTTAAAAAAGAAAACAATTTTGTTTTTTTCAAAATAGTATTCGTAGCAGTGCGCGAGTGAACATAGATCTACGTGTGGACAGTTTAAGGGTTAACACTGCAAGTGGCAAGTTCTTTTCTGGGGTTACTGGCCTTTTTCTTTGAATGCTACACTCCCTGCATCCCTGCTTCACTCCCTGCATCCCTGCTTCACTCCCTGCATCCCTGCTTCACTCCCTGCATGAATGCTTCACTCCCTGCATGAATGCTACACTCCCTGCATGAATGCTACACTCCCTGCATGAATGCTTCACTCCCTGCATGAATGCTTCACTCCCTGCATGAATGCTACACTCCCTGCATGAATGCTACACTCCCTGCATGAATGCTACACTCCCTGCATGAATGCTTCACTCCCTGCATGAATGCTACACTCCCTGCATGAATGCTACACTCCCTGCATGAATGCTACACTCCCTGCATCCCTGCTACACTCCCTGCATGAATGCTACACTCCCTGCTTCACTTCCTGCATGAATGCTACACTCCCTGCATGAATGCTTCACTCCCTGCATGAATGCTACACTCCCTGCATGAATGCTACACTCCCTGCATGAATGCTACACTCCCTGCATGAATGCTTCACTCCCTGCATGAATGCTACACTCCCTGCATGAATGCTTCACTCCCTGCATGAATGCTTCACTCCCTGCTACACTCTTTACCACAGGCTTGGCACTAGGAGCTTTCTTGGGGCCCATGGTCGCTTATTTAGCAGTTGCAAGCACTAAAAACAGTGGAATAATGACAATATACTGGTATGAATGCGTGGGTGGTGGTCGCTCGCTTGTAAACAATAGCACACTGAGTGCCTGGGCGCCCAGCTGGGCAACGGGCCACGCATACGCGTCCGGGACGAATCGCCAACTCCGAGCGGCTTGTCTATTACCGAGCCAAAATTCTCATTAAAAAACCTGTCTAACACCGATTTGGACGATCTCCGACGCCATCTATCACCGGGGGTTGACTGTAATCCGTTCCAGAGGGCTTAACTTAAACCGAAAATAATGTAATCTGAATATTTTCCCCATAAGAAATAATGGAAATTCAATTAATCCGTTCCAGACACCCAAAAGTATTAAAATAAATATTGTTTACACATTAACTTACACAGTACATGTATATATAAATTACAACTACTGTAATACATACAACAGTGTAATAACTGAACACTTACCTTTATTGAAGAGTTGTTGATGTGTGGAAGATGGAAGGAGGGGGAAGGAATGAGTAGTATGCTAATGTTTGGAAGGGGAATCCCCTTCCATTAACACTGCAGGTACCAAGTTCTTTTCTGGGGTTACTGGCCTTTTTCTTTTAATGCCACTAGGACCAGCTTGAGAGTCACTGGGACCCCCTCTCTCTCAAAAAATCTGTCGAGGGAGCATGTCTGGAATTTCTTTAAAACATCTCTGAAATGGGACACCACATTGTCATTATACATGTTGCCAGCACGGCCTGCAACAGCATTGTTAGGGTGAAAATCATCCATAAAGCCTTGCACATCAGTCCATTTGGCACAGATCTCCCTAATCCTTGAAGAAGGCACCATCTTCCATCTCTGTTCCTCCTCCTCCTCTGGACCATTTTCCTGAACTGTGGTCTGTTGTTGCTGTTGCAGATGAAGCTCTTGCAGATCTTCAGTGGTTATCTCTTCATTGCCCTCCTCCACCAACTCTTCCACATCCTCGGTACTAACATCCAACTCCATGGACTTTCCCAGTGCCACAATTGCTTCCACAACAAGCTCAGACTCAGGGTTCTGAGGCTCATCCCCAAAACCTTCAAAATCCCTCTCTGGGGCACAGTCTGGCCACAATTTTCTCCAGGCAGAGTTCAAAGTCCTGGTAGTCACTCCCTCCCAAGCCTTACCTATAAGGTTTATGCAATGCAGGATAGTGAAATGATCTTTCCAAAAGTCTTTTAGGGTCAAATAAGTGTCTGAGGTCACCTCAAAGCACTTTTCAAACATTGCTTTGGTGTAGAGTTTTTTAAAGTTTGAAATGACCTGCTGGTCCATGGGCTCGAGGAGAGGAGTGGTATTAGGGGGCAAGAACTTCACTGTGATGAACTTAAACTCCTCCATAATTTGCTCTTCCAAGTCTGGAGAATGACCAGGAGCATTGTCCATTATCAGGAGGCACTTGAGGCCCAAATTATTTTCCTCAAGATATTTCTTCACACTGGGGCCAAACACTTCATGGAACCAATCAAAGAAAATTTCCCTAGTTACCCATGCCTTACTGTTAGACTTCCACATCACACACAAATTAGCCTTGGCAACACTGCATTTCTTAAACGCTCGGGGATTTTCAGAGTGATACACCAGTAAAGGCTTCACTTTAAAATCCCCACTAGTATTACTACACAACATAAGAGTTAGCCTGTCTTTCATAGGCTTGTGTCCTGGCAGTGACTTTTCCTCCTGTGTAATGAAGGTCCTGTTTGGCATTTTCTTCCAAAACAGGCCTGTTTCATCACAATTAAACACTTGTTGGGGTTTAAATCCTTCAGCCTTTACATAGCTTTGAAATTCATTCACGTAATTTTCAGCCGCACTTTTGTCAGAACTGGCTGCCTCACCATGCCTTATCACACTATGTATACCACTACGCTTCTTAAATCTGTCAAACCAGCCTTTGCTGGCTTTAAATTCGCTTACTTCAGCACTCATTGCAGGCATTTTCTTGACGGCCGGGTCACCATTTGGAGAAGACCCGGGCCGGACGTACCGGCGAACCGACAAGAAGAAGAAGAAGATTTTCTTGACGAGATCACCATGCAACTGCCTTGCTTTTTCAGATATTATTGCCTGCGTGACACTATCTCCTGCTAATTGTTTCTCGTTGATCCACACCAACAACAAATTTTCCACATCTTCCAACACTTGTGATCTCTGTTTTGTGATCATATTTGCACCTTTCGCAACAACAGCATTCTTGATTTGATTTGCCTTGGCCACAATGGTACCGATGGTTGAATAGGGTTTGCCATAGAGCCTGGCCAGCTCAGCGACACGCACTCCACTTTCATATTTTGCAATGATCTCCTTCTTCAGTTCTACTGTATTTCTCACTCCTTACCACAGGGCTGGCACTAGGAGCATTCTTTGGACCCATGGTGGCTTATTTAGCAGTTGCAGGCACTAAAAACAGTGGAAAAATGACAAAATGTATGGTATGAATGTGGGGGTGGTGCTCACTCGCTGGTAAACAATGGCACACTGACTCTGGATGGAGCGTTGTGCCGTCTGAGGGCACGAGTACGCGTGCAAGATGAATAGCATTTTCCGAGCGGATCATCGTTTACCGAACCATTATTTTTATGGAAAAATGTATCATCCGAATTTATCGTTATCCGACGCCAACGTAATCCGGGGGTCCACTGTACCCCCAAACCCACCCAGCCTTAGTCTCCCAAAACAAACTCATGCTGGCATAGTTTCCGTGACCCAGCTTACACACAAACACATTTACAAATGGGCCATTTAAGAACAATTAAAGTTTTGCAAAAACCAACCTGCAGTACATAAAGCAATAACCCTTGTGGTTTAGCGCTTCTTTTGATTATAATAATAATAATAATAATAATGTACATAAAGCAATACTATACTTTTTACTATTGTTTCTTATACAAATAGTTTGTATATTAGGTAAAAGGATGTGTACAATTTTTTTAACATGCTGGCCATCTCTCACCAAGGCAGAATGACCCCAAAAAAAAAAAAAACCATCATTCACACATATCACTATCTTTGCAGAGGCGTGCAAATACGACAGTTCAGATGTCGCTCCACACAGCCAGTATCCTAAACCCCCTCCTTTAAAGTGTAGTCATTGTACTTCCCGCCTCCAGGACAAGTCCAGCTAACCGGTTTCCCTGAATCCCTTTGCAAAATATTACCCTGCTTACACTTCAGCAGCTCATCAGGTCTCAAAAACCATTCCTCTTCACTCCTATCTGACATGCTTACACATGCCTCTTGCACACAAAACCTCTTTTACCCCTTCCCTCTATCCTTTCCTAGGATGACCCCTACCCCTCCTCCCCTCCTATAGATTTATACACCCTCCAAGTCATCCTATTTTGCTCCATTCTCTCTAAATGACCAAACGACCTTAACCCCTCCTCAGCTCTCTGAATAATACTTTCAGTAACTCCACACCTCCTCCTAATTTCCAAACTATGAATTCTCTGCATAATATTTACGCCACACTTTATAAAACTGGGATGCTTGAATGTGTGTGGATGTAGTGCGGATGATAAGAAAAAGATGATTGCTAATGTTATTTATGAAAAGAAGTTGGATGTCCAAGCTCTAAGCGAAACGAAACTGAAGGGGGTAGGTGAGTTTCAGTGGGAAGAAATAAATGGGATTAAGTCAGGAGTATCTGAGAGAGTTAGAGCTAAGGAAGGAGTAGGAATAATGTTGAAGGATCATTTATAGAAGGAGAAGAGAGGATATAAATGTATAAATTCAAGGTTTATGTGGATTAAAACAATGGTTGGATGCAAAAAGTGGGTCATAATAAGTGTATGCACCTGGAGAAGAGAGAGACTTTGGGACATGTTAAGCGAGTGTGTAGGAACATTTGAACCAAGTGAGTGTGTAATTGTGGTAGGGGACTTAAATGCTGAAGTAGGAGAAACATTTAGAGAGGGTATGGTAGGTAAGTTTGAAGTGCCAAGTGTAAATGATAATGGGGGCTCTTTGATTGAACTTTGTATAGAAAGGGGTTTGGTTATAGGTAATACACATTTTAAGAAAAAGAAGATAAAAAAGTATACAAGATATGATGCAGGGCATAATGGCTGTAGTTTGTTGGACTATGTATTGGTAGATAAAAGACTGTTGGGTAAACTTCAAGATGTACATGTTTATAGAGAGGTCACAGATATATCAGATCACTTTTTAGTTGTAGCTACAGTGAGAGTAAAAGGTAGATGGGTACAAGGAAAATAGAAGCAGCAGGTAAGAGAGAGGTGAAGGTTTATAAGTTAAAGGAGGAGGCAGTTAGGGTAAGATATAAACAACTATTGGAAGATAGATGGGCTAGTGAGAGAATAGGCATTGGGGTTGAAGATGTATGGGGTAGATTTAAGAATGTAGTGTTAGTGTGTTCAGCAGAAGTTTGTGGTTACAGGAAAGTGGGTGCGGGAGGGAAGAAGAGCGATTGATGGAATGATGTAAAGATAATAGTAAGAGAAAAAAAGTTAGCATATGAGAAGTTTTTACAAAGTTGAAGTGATGCAAGGAGGAAGGAGTATATGGAGAGAAAAAGAGAGGTTAAGAGAGTGGTGAAGCAATGTAAAAAGAGAGCAAATGAGAGAGTGGATGAGATGTTATCAACAAATTTTGTTGAAGAGGCCTAAGGAACAAATTAATTTGATCATTAAAAATAGGAGAGGAGAGTTATTAAATGGAGAGTTAGAGGTATCAGGAAGATGAAGGGAATATTTTGAGGAATTGTTAAATGTTGATGAAGATAGGGAAGCTGTGATTTCGTGTATAGAGCAAGGAGGAACAACATCTTGTAGGAGTGAGGAGGAGTGAGATGTGAGTGTGATAAGATAAGATTTCTTTGGATTTTTAACCCCGGAGGATTAGCCACCCAGGATAACCCAAGAAAGTCAGTGTGTCATCGAGGACTGTCTGTCTTATTTCCATTGGGGTCCTTAATCTTGTCCCCCAGGATGCGACCCACACCAGTCGACTAACACCCAGGTACCTATTTGCTGCTAGGTGAACATGACAACAGGTGTAAGGAAACACGTCGAAATGTTTCCACCCGCCGGGAATCGAACCCGGGCCTTCCGTGTGTGAAGCGAGAGCTCTAGCCACCAGGCCACCGGGCCACCTGGGGGAAGCTCATGAGGCAGTGGATAGAATGTAAGGGGAGTAAAGCAGTTGGGATTGCTGGGATAAAGATAGAAATGTTAAAAGCAGGTGGGGATATAGTTTTGGAGTGGTTGGTGCTTTTATTTAATAAATGTATGGAAGAGGGTAAAGTACCTAGGGACTGGCAGAGAACATATACGTAGTTCCTTTGTATAAAGGCAAAGGGGACAAAAGAGAATACAGAAACTGTAGTGAAATAAGTCTGTTGAGTATACCTAGTAAAGTGTATGGTACAGTTATTATTGAAAGAATTAAGAGTAAGACACAGAGTAGGATAGCAGATGAACAAGGAGGCTTTTAGGAAGAGTAGAGGGTGTGTAGACTAAGTGTTTACAGAAAAACATATAGGCAAACAGTATTTAGATGAAGGTAAAGAGGTTTTTGTGGCATTTATGGATTTGGAAAAGGCATATGACAGGGTGGATAGGGGGGCAATGTGGCAGATGTTGCAAATGTATGGAAAAGGAAGTAGGTTATTGAAAGCAGTGAAACGTTTTTACGAGGATAATGAGGCTCAGGTTAGAGTATGTATGAGAGAGGGAGATTATTTCCCAGTAAAAGTAGACCTTAGACAGGGATGTGTGATGTCACCAATGTTGTTCAGTATATTTATAGATGGGGTTGTAAGAGAAGTGAATGCTCGGGTGTTGGCAAGAGGTTTGGGGTTAAAAGATAAAGAATCTAACACAAAGTGGGAGTTGTCACAGTTGCTCTTTGCTGATGACACTGTGCTTTTGGGAGATTTTGAAGAGAAGTTGCAGAGGTTGGTGGATGAGTTTGGTAGGGTATGTAAAAGAAGAAAATTGAAAGTGAATATAGGAAAGAGTAAGGTGATGAGGATAACAAAAAAATTAGGTAACAGAAGATTGAATATCAGGTTGGAGGGAGTAAGTATCAAGGAGGTAAATGTATTCAGATATTTAGGAGTAGACGTGTCAGCAGATGGGTCTATGAAAGATAAGGTGAATCATAGAATTGTCGAGGGGAAAAAAGGTGAGTGGTGCACTGAGGAGTCTGTGAAGACAAAGAACTTTGTCCATGGAAGCAAAGAGGGGAATGTATGAGAGTATAGTTATACCAATGCTCTTATATGGATGTGAAGCATGGGTGGTAAATGTTGCAACAAGGAGAAGGCTGGAGGCAGTGGAGATGTCATGTCTGAAGGCAATGTGTGGTGTGAATATAATGCAGAGAATTCATAGTTTGGAAATTAGGAGGAAGTGTGGGATCACCAAAACTAAGAGGGCTAAGGAGGAGTTGTTGAGGTGGTTAGGACATGTAGAGAGGATGGAACAAAATAGAATGACCTCGAGAGTGTATAAATCTGTAGTGGAGGGAAGGCTGGGTAGAGGTCAGCCTAGGAAAAGTTGGAGGGAGGGGGTAAAGGTTTTGTGTGCAAGGGACTTACTCTTCCAGCAAGCATGCATGAGGGTGTTAGATAGGAGCGAATGGAGACAAATGGTTTTTAGGACTTGACATACTGTTGGAGTGTGAGTAGGGTAATGTTTATGAAGGGATTCAGGGAAACTGGCAAGCTGGACTTGAGTCCTGGAGATGGGAAGTACAGTGCCTGCACTCTGAAGGAGGGGTGTTAATGTTGCCTCTGGCAAGGCAGTGATGGAGTGAATGATGGTGAAAGTTTTTCTTTTTCGGGCCACCCGACCTTGGTGGGAAACGGCCTATGTGTTAATAAATAAATAAAGAAATAAATAACATTATCCTTAGACACATCACTGCCTCCAGCCTCCTCCTCGCTGCAACCTTCACAACCCATGCGTCACACCCATACATGTACGTATAAGTGTGTTGGCACCACTATATTCTCATACATTCCCTTCTTTGCCTCCATGGATAATGTTCTTTGTTTCCATAGATACCTCAATGTGCCACCCACTTTTTTTCCTTCGTTAATTCTATTGTTTACTTTGTCCTTCATAAACCCATCCTAACTTCTTCTTTTTTAATGAACCTGCCATATCCCACTGAGACAGGGTGACCAAAAAAGAAAAACAGAAGTTTCTCTTTTTAAATTTAGTAATATATACAGGAGAAGGGGTTACTAGCCCCTTGCTCCCGGCAGTTTAGTTGCCTCTTATGACACGCATGTCTTATGGAGGAAGAATTCTTTTCCACCTCCCCATGGAGCGATCCCAACATGTTGTCAGTAATTCTACCATTATTATTGCAGTTTTTTTTTTTTTGTAGGCTGTACAAATCTAAATGTATGATACACTGACTTTTCAGTTCAAGATGGAAATTTTTTTTTTTTTTTTTTATTAACACATCGGCCGATTCCCACCAAGGCAGGGTGGCCCGAAAAAGAAAAACTTTCATCATCATTCACTCCATCACTGTCTTGCCAGAAGGGTGCTTTACACTACAGTTATAAAACTGCAACATTAACACCCCTCCTTCAGAGTGCCGGCACTGTACTTCCCATCTCCAGAACTCAAGTCCGGCCTGCCGGTTTCCCTGAATCCCTTCATAAATGTTACTTTGCTCACACTCCAACAGCACGTCAAGTATTAAAACCATATGCCTCCATTCACTCCTATCAAATACGCTCACACATGCTTGCTGGAAGTCCAAGCCCTCGCACACAAAACTTCCTTTACCCCTCCCTCCAACCTTTCCTAGGCCGACCCTACCCCGCTTTCCCTCCACTACAGATTTATACACTCTCGAAGTCACTCTGTCTCGTTCCATTCTCTCTACATGTCCAAACCACCTCAACAACCCTCCTCAGCTCTCTGGACAATCGTTTTGGTAATCCCGCACCTCCTCCTAATTTCCAAACTCCGAATTCTCTGCATTATATTCACACCACACATTGACCTCAGACATGACATCTCCACTGCCTCCAGCCTTCTCCTCGTTGCAACATTCATCACCCATGCTTCTCACCCATATAAGAGCGTTGGTATAACTATACTCTCATACATTCCCTCTTTACTTCCATGGACAAGGTTCTTTGTCTCCACAGACTCAAGTTCTCCACTCACCCTTTTCCCCTCATCAATTCTATGATTCACCTCATCCTTCATAGATCCATCCGCCGACATGTCCACTCCCAAATATCTGAATACATTCACCTCCTCCATACTCTCTCCCTCCAATCTGATATCCAATCTTTCGTCACCTATTCTTTTGTTATCCTCATCACCTTACTCTTTCCTATATTCACTTTCAATTTTCTTCTTTTACACACCCTACCAAATTCATCCACCAACCTCTGCAGCTTCTCTTCAGAATCTCCCAAAAGCACAGTGTCATCAGCAAAAAGCAACTGTGACAACTCCCACTTTGTATTTGCTTCTTTATCTTTTAGCCCAACACCTCTTGCCAAGACCCTCGCATTCACTTCTCTTACAACCCCATCTATAAATATATTGAACAACCACGGTGACATCACACATCCTTGTCTAAGGCCCACTTTTACTGGGAAATAGTCCCCTTCCCTCCTACACACTCTAACCTGAGCCTCACTATCCTCATAAAAACTCTTCACTGCTTTCAGTAACCTTCCTCCTATTCCATACACCTGCAACATCTGCCACATTGCCCCCTATCTACCCTATCATACGCCTTTTCCAAATCCATAAATGCCACAAAAACATCTTTACCCTTATCCAAATACTGTTCACCTATATGTTTCACTGTAAACACTTGGTCTACACACCCCCTACCTTTCCTAAAGCCCCCTTGTTCATCTGCTATCCTGCTTTCTGTTTTACTCTTAATTCTTTCAATAATAACTCTACCCCTATAATTTTTGCACTCTCTTTTGTCCCCTTTGCCTTTATACAAAGGAACAATACACGCTCTCTGCCAATCCCTAGGTACCTTACCCTCTTCCATACATTTATTAAATAATAGCACCAACCACTCCAAAATTATATCCCCACCTGCTTTTAACATTTCCATCTTTATCCCATCAATCCCAGCTGCCTTACCCCCTTTCATTCTACCCACTGCCTCACGAACTTTCCCTACACCCACAACTGGCTCTTCCACACTCCTACAAGATGTTATTCCTCCTTGCCCTACACACGAAATCACAGCTTCCCTGTCTTCATCAACATTTAACAAATCCTCAAAATATTCTCTCCATCTTCCCGATACCTCTAACTCTCCATTTAATAACTCTCCTCTCCTATTTTTAACTGTCAAATCCATTTGTTCTCTAGGCTTCCTCAACTTATTAATCTCATTCCAAAACTTTTTCTTATTTTCAACAAAATTTGCTGATAACATCTCACCCACTCTCTCATCTGCTCTCTTTTACATTGCTTCACCACTCTTTTAACCTCTCTTTTTCTCTCCATATACTCTTCCCTCCTTGCATCACTTCTACTTTGTAAAAACCTCTCATATGCTAACTTTTTCTCCCTTACATCATCATTCCACCAATCGCTCCTCTTCCCTCCTGCACCCACTCGCCTGTAACCACAAACTTCTGCTGAACACTCTAACACTACATTTTTAAATCTACCCCATACATTTTCGACCCCATTGCCTACACTCTCACTAGCCCATCTATCCTCCAATAGTTGTTTATATCTTACCCTAACTGCCTCCTCTTTTAGTTTATAAACCTTCACCTCTCTTTTACTTACTGATTCTATTTTCCTTGTATCCCATCTACCTTTTACTCCCACTGTAGCTATAACTAAAAAGTGATCTGATATATCTGTAGCCCCTCTATAAACATGTACATCCTGAAGTCTACTCAACAGTCTTTTATCTACCAATACATAGTCCAACAAACTACTGTCATTACGCCCTACATCATATCTTGTATACTTATTTATCCTCTTTTCTTAAAATATGTATTACCTATAACTAAACCCCTTTCTATACAAAGTTCAATCAAAGGGCTCCCATTATCATTTACACCTGGCACCCCAAACTTACCTACTACACCCTCTCTGCATGTTTCTCCCACTTTAGCATTTAGGTCCCCTACCACAATTACTCTCTCATTTGGTTCAAAAGTTCCTATACATTCGCTTAACATCTCCCAAAATCTCTCTCTCTCCTTTACACTCCTCTCTTCTCCAGGTGCATACACGCTTATTATGACCCACTTTTCGCATCCGACCCTTATTTTAATCCACATAATCCTTGAATTTACACATTTATATTCCCTCTTTTCCTTCCATAACTGATCCTTCAACATTATTGCTACCCCTTCCTTAGCTCTAACTCTCTCAGATACTCTGACTTAATCCCATTTATTTCTCCCCACTGAAACTCGCCTACCCCCTTCAGCTTTGTTTCGCTTAGGGCCAGGACATCCAACTTCTTTTCATTCATAACATCGGCAATCATCTCTTTCTTATCATCCGCACTACATCCACGCACATTCAGACAACCCAATTTTATAAAGTTTTTCTTCTTCTCGTTTTAGTAGATTTGTACAGGAGAAGGGGTTACTAGCCCATTGCTCCCGGCATCTTAGTCGCCTCATACGACACGCATGGCTTACGGAGGAAAGATTCTTTTCCACTTCCCCATGGACAATAGAGAAAATAAAAAGAACAAGAGCTATTAAGAAAAAGAAGAAAAACCTAGATGTGTGTATGTATATATATGCATGTGTATGCCAGTGTAGTGTGACCTAAAGTGTAAGTAGAAGTAGCTAGATATACCTGTTATCCAGCGTGTTTATGAGACAGAAAAAAAGACACCAGCAATCCTACCATCATGTAAAACAGTTTCAGGTTTCTGTTTCACAGTCACCTGGCAGGACGGTAGTACCTCCCTGGGTGGTTGCTGTCTACCAACCAACCTACCTACCTAATTGTTTTTAGTATAACCTTGCATACAAGTGCACAACTTTTGGATCCTGCCTCACAATACCAGCTCACATTAAACTGCTCCATAATTTTCATGGAACATTCAGGACTTGAACTCTGCTGTGCATCCCAAGGAGATGTATCAACTGTCTGGCTGTTATGCTCTCTAGACTCAGGTTTTTCTGACATTTTAAATCTAGCCTTAATGCTAGTGAAGGGCTCTTGATCGAAAATATTGGAGCTGCCCTTCCTTTGGATCAAACCTGATTGCTTCTTATTCCCCAGTGGGTTAAGAGCTTCCCCATGAAAGTAAACCTGCATTATAATGGACCTTTATAAAACAGACTTTGGAAATACAAATCAAAATCTGCTGAGTCAATCAATTCAAAAGCAACAGACAAATTCTGTTGGTTACAAAATTATTCTTTATTGTTACTATAATGGCAAATTCCTGTAAGAGGTTCCTTGATGCTGGTGAGGGGCTCTTGATCTAAGGAATTGGACCTGTGATCCAATTCTTTGAATCAAGCCTGAATACCTTCCATTCCCCCAGGCATTGTACGACCCCTACAGGTTTACCACTCCCCTATGAGTATAATAATAACAATATAGCAAATAAATCTTGTCTCTATCCACCACAGTTGGTATTACAGCCACCCACTCCCTCTATTAGTCCATTATAATAAAGCATTGTAATAACAATCACAAGTACATCTTGAGGCACCTACTTCGGTGAACCTGGTTTATAAACACAATATCGTGTAGCTGAAGTCTGCCCAAAATGCACCACATGGTAGTGACTTTCATGCTTAACTATTTTATTACATGTAAACTACATTTTGTATATTGTAGAAAGAAATAAAGTTGTTTGTTTTTAGGTTCTGGCAGGTGTTAGCAACCTGTACAACCAATATCTTGGTACTCTGCATAATTTTTCTCTTGCTGCTTCATGCTATGACTCTGCACTTCTGTGGAACAGTTAATGGTACTTGATGGACCAAAACGTCATCACAGGTTTCATTCTCCCGCGTGCGGCTTGTGTATGACTTAAGTTGAAGTTATTCAACCAGCCTTGATGAAAATGGCTTTTGAATATAATTTTTGTTTAATATACGTACAGTGGACCCTCGGTTTTCATTCACCTCCAAACTTGAACAATTATGTAAATGTATTTTTGTAAGAGCTTTTGTAAGTGTATTTTTGGGGTTCTGAAACGACTAATCAAATTTACATTTGCCTCTTTAAGGGGGGCTCCTTGACGAGGTAAAGAGGCTATCGGTCTGAGGAATTGGACCTTTTGGTCTTCTTCCTCAGACCGAACCTAATACCCCCAATCCCCCTCCCTTTCCCATCTTCCCCATCCTCCCTTTTCCCTTTCCTCCTCCCCCTCCTCCTCATTCCTCCCTTATTTCCTTCCCATTTTTACCCTGGGAGCTTCTCTCCACAGGCATTCTAGTTCCTAGGTAGGGGGAAGGGTACCGTGGTCCATTCCCATTCCGTTGAGGTTCTTGGCGGTGGTGTAGTTTGCCGTGGAATCTGGATCGCCTGGGGATGTCCCAATCCCTCTCCGGTCTCCCGGGGGGTGGCCTTGGGTATCTTTCGGGCGACGGTGTATCTCTGGAGGCCACCTTCGGATTCCGGGGTGGTGGCAAAGGCGGTATGCTTTGTGGCGGATATCCGGCCGCCCTCTCTTTTGTCCGCCGAGGTGGCTCGGTGGATGTGAGGTTGCTATCCCGGATTGCTGGTTTACTGGCATGAAGGGTAGGGTATGGCACGGGTTCCATGCAGCATCTGCACTACTTGCGGTGTTGAGGTCCTCTTGGGCGCGGAGGGGGATTTACGCCCTTTCATTCCTCCTAGGAGCTATTCCTCCACGTTCCCCCTTTTTTATTCTTTTTTATTTTTATTTTCTTTTCTTCTTTCTTTTTTTCTTAAAAACAAAAAGAAAAGTAACCTAACCATGGATGCCCTAATCCGTGACTCTACCCCGGGCCCTTGATACCGCACCTAGTTCTGACCCTACCTTGTTAATGGATAACTCTTCGGACAACCCTAATACCCCTGTACCTGAAGCAGGTGCCAGTTCGTCACCTGCTTCAGGTCCCAGGGACCTGACTGGCCCTTTCGATACATCTGACCTACGCTCTTCTCTGACCTTGATTCCGGCTTCTCCTCGACGGTG
>WNWK01047218.1:0-14012 GCA_009830355.1 Cherax destructor | reverse complement strand
AGAATATCGCAGAACAGATCTCAGTGGTTAGGAATTTGATACACAAGGAGTTCAACGCAGATACAGCCAAGGACATAACAGCCTATGCTGCGGAATACAACAGAAATTTAAGAAAAACCCACACCATCCCCAAGCTTATAGAACTAGACAACAGAGGTAGAGACCTCCCAGCAAACAGTACAGTACTGGAAGACATAATGAACAAATGGCAGGAAGTACTGGACACACAAGAAAATGATAATAGTAGAGACCCAAGAAAAGAAAACAACCGAAGACAGGGAAGAAGAAAGGAAGGATGAAATAATTGAAAAACTAATGGAAACAATAAAAGAACTAAGGAAAAAACCAGATAAAAACGAAGAAAAAAAAGACTCCAAAAAAATAGTAAAAAAAACAAATAAGAAGAAAATAGACACAGATAGACCAGAGGAAGTACTACTGACCAAGAAACCAAGAGAACCAAATAATGAGCCAAGGAGAAACAACAATATTTCAAACCATACAACAACTATGGCTACAGGAACAGGTATGAAGGGGACAACAACAAAAAACAGGATACTACAAACCCAGCAGTAACCAGGAATACAAGAGTAAGAATTTTTTTCAGGAAAGGGACAGAGAGAAGGAACATTGGAGGAAACAGGAACAACCCACACCACTGAAAACAGTGAAGAGTTTATACGAGGATAGTGAGGCTCAGGTTAGAGTATGCAGGAGAGAGGGAGATTATTTTCCATTAAAAGTAGGCCTTAGACAGGGATGTGTGATGTCACCGTGGTTGTTCAATATATTTATAGATGGGGTTGTAAGAGAAGTGAATGCGCGGTGTTGGCAAGAAGTGTGGGGTTAAAAGATAAAGAATCTAACACAAAGTGGGAGTTGTCACAGCTGCTTTTTGCTTTGTGCTTTTGGGAGATTCTGAAGAGAAGTTGCAGAGGTTGGTGGATGAGTTTGGTAGGGTAAGTAAAAGAAGGAATTTAAAAGTGAATATAGGAAAGAGTAAGGTGATGAGGATAACAAAAAGATTAGGTGATGAAAGATTGGATATCAGATTGGAGGGAGAGAGTATGGAGGAGGTGAATGTATTCAGATATTTAGGAGTGGATGTGTCAGCAGATGGGACTATGAAGGATGAGGTGAATCATAGAATTGATGAGGGTAAAAGGGTAAGTGGTGCACTTAGGAGTGTGTGGAAACAAAGAACTTTGTCCGTGGAAGCAAAGAGGGAAATGTATGAGAGTATAGTTATACCAACGCTCTTATATGGGTGTGAAGCATGGGTGGTGAATGTTGCAACAAGGAGAAGGCTGGAGGCAGTGGAGATGTCAAGTCTGAGATCAATGTGTGGTGTGAATATAATGCAAGGAATTCATAGTGTAGAAATTATTAGGAGGTGCGGGATTACCAAGACTATTTATTATCCAGAGGGCTGAGGAGGGGTTGTTGAGGTGTTTTGGACATGTAGAGAGGATGGAACAAAGTAGAATGACTTCGAGAGTGTATAAATCTGTAGTGGAGGGAAGGTGGGGTAGGGTCGGCCTAGGAAAGGTTGGAGGGAGGGGGTAAAAGAGGTTTTGTGTGCGAGGGGCTTGAACTTCCAGCAAGCATGCATGAGCATATTTGATAGGAGTAAATGGAGACAAATAGTTTTTAATACTTGACGTGCTGTTGGAGTGTGAGCAAAGTAACATTTATGAAGGGATTCAGGGAAATCGGCAGGACGGACTTGAGTCCTGGAGATGGGAAGTACAGTGTCTGCACTGTGAAGGAGGGGTGTTAATGTTGTAGTTTTATAACTGTAGTGTAAAGCACCCCTCTGGCAAGACAGTGATGGAGTGAATGATGATGATGTTTAACATTTTCGGGCCACCCTGCCTTGGTGGGAAACGGCCGATGTGTTAATAAAAAAAATGTACACAACACCAGAGACTGTCCTGTGAAGGAAAGGAAGTTCTGCACAACCTGTGGTAGTGGAGGACACGAGTCTTGCACCGCCGCTGCTCCACCAACACCAACTTACCTCAACTGTAAAAGCAATGATCATCACACTCTAGCTGCTAAATCTCCTACTCAAGAAGCAGAGCACAAAAGTCCTCTTCCATATCACCCACCTATGCTGCTATTACGAAACTGCAAGCTACCACAACAAAAATCCTCCAAGCTTCTACTCAACCTTCCACTACCAACATCGCACCTGACTGTGACCCAACTACAATCTACTATCGCATGGTGTATGCTCACATGCATAACATTGCTGTTCCTGGGACTTTCAACACTTCCAACTCACATCCTGTCGTAGTTTCGCCACCAGGAAGCCACTTCCAAGAAGCTCCACCACCACCACATCCGTTTTGGAACCTGAGATAAGAATAATGGAAAAAGAAAAAGAAACCAAACGTATGACTGACCATGGTCTGCCAACTTTTAAAGTAGGATACAAGGACGTACTACTGGGAGAAATGGCAGATAAAGAAACAGCAAACCAGACATATGAATGGACAGAAAAGAGAGCACTGATCAACCCTGAGAAAACCTTTAGAGGACCTTGGGCGACGATACATGGACTAAACCTCCAAGATGGAGTCATGGCTGCTTTCCCATACAAACTGGTCCAAGAAAAAATCACAACCACTAGAAGAATAGTGGATCCTCTGGAAGATATAAACAGGAGTTGGAGACCCTCCAAGCTACTGACTAAAAAGGAATTAAAGGCCAGCAACCTACTCAAACAACTAAATAAGGAATTAGAAAATACCTACAACAGAATTCAATACTTCCAGGATTGTGATAAAACGGGTGTGATCCCAGACATGGGACAGAAAACACTTAAGATCACTAAGCTCACGGGAGGGATCAAATACCCGGAATGGTTATTAAAGACCATAGAAAAAGAGACAGAAACCCACTACAGAACACTGGCAGCCATACAGACAGTAGGACTGCAGGTGTCCCTGGAGAATATCGCAGAACAGATCTCAGTGGTTAGGAATTTGATACACAAGGAGTTCAACGCAGATACAGCCAAGGACATAACAGCCTATGCTGCGGAATACAACAGAAATTTAAGAAAAAAACCCACACCATCCCCCAAGCTTATAGAACTAGACAACAGAGGTAGAGACCTCCCAGCAAACAGTACAGTACTGGAAGACATAATGAACAAATGGCAGGAAGTACTGGACACACAAGAAAATGATAATAGTAGAGACCCAAGAAAAGAAAACAACCGAAGACAGGGAAGAAGAAAGGAAGGATGAAATAATTGAAAAACTAATGGAAACAATAAAAGAACTAAGGAAAAAACCAGATAAAAACGAAGAAAAAAAAGACTCCAAAAAAATAGTAAAAAAAACAAATAAGAAGAAAATAGACACAGATAGACCAGAGGAAGTACTACTGACCAAGAAACCAAGAGAACCAAATAATGAGCCAAGGGAGAAACAACAATATTTCAAACCATACAACAACTATGGCTACAGGAACAGGTATGAAGGGGACAACAACAAAAAAACAGGATACTACAAACCCAGCAGTAACCAGGAATACAAGAGTAAGAATTTTTTTCAGGAAAGGGACAGAGAGAAGGAACATTGGAGGAAACAGGAACAACCCACACCACTGAAAACAGTGAAGAGTTTATACGAGGATAGTGAGGCTCAGGTTAGAGTATGCAGGAGAGAGGGAGATTATTTTCCATTAAAAGTAGGCCTTAGACAGGGATGTGTGATGTCACCGTGGTTGTTCAATATATTTATAGATGGGGTTGTAAGAGAAGTGAATGCGCGGGTGTTGGCAAGAAGTGTGGGGTTAAAAGATAAAGAATCTAACACAAAGTGGGAGTTGTCACAGCTGCTTTTTGCTTTGTGCTTTTGGGAGATTCTGAAGAGAAGTTGCAGAGGTTGGTGGATGAGTTTGGTAGGGTAAGTAAAAGAAGGAATTTAAAAGTGAATATAGGAAAGAGTAAGGTGATGAGGATAACAAAAAGATTAGGTGATGAAAGATTGGATATCAGATTGGAGGGAGAGAGTATGGAGGAGGTGAATGTATTCAGATATTTAGGAGTGGATGTGTCAGCAGATGGGACTATGAAGGATGAGGTGAATCATAGAATTGATGAGGGTAAAAGGGTAAGTGGTGCACTTAGGAGTGTGTGGAAACAAAGAACTTTGTCCGTGGAAGCAAAGAGGGAAATGTATGAGAGTATAGTTATACCAACGCTCTTATATGGGTGTGAAGCATGGGTGGTGAATGTTGCAACAAGGAGAAGGCTGGAGGCAGTGGAGATGTCAAGTCTGAGATCAATGTGTGGTGTGAATATAATGCAGGGAATTCATAGTGTAGAAATTATTAGGAGGTGCGGGATTACCAAGACTATTTATTATCCAGAGGGCTGAGGAGGGGTTGTTGAGGTGTTTTGGACATGTAGAGAGGATGGAACAAAGTAGAATGACTTCGAGAGTGTATAAATCTGTAGTGGAGGGAAGGTGGGGTAGGGTCGGCCTAGGAAAGGTTGGAGGGAGGGGGTAAAAGAGGTTTTGTGTGCGAGGGGCTTGAACTTCCAGCAAGCATGCATGAGCATATTTGATAGGAGTAAATGGAGACAAATGGTTTTTAATACTTGACGTGCTGTTGGAGTGTGAGCAAAGTAACATTTATGAAGGGATTCAGGGAAATCGGCAGGACGGACTTGAGTCCTGGAGATGGGAAGTACAGTGTCTGCACTGTGAAGGAGGGGTGTTAATGTTGTAGTTTTATAACTGTAGTGTAAAGCACCCCTCTGGCAAGACAGTGATGGAGTGAATGATGATGATGTTTAACATTTTCGGGCCACCCTGCCTTGGTGGGAAACGGCCGATGTGTTAATAAAAAAAATTTACACAACACCAGAGACTGTCCTGTGAAGGAAAGGAAGTTCTGCACAACCTGTGGTAGTGGAGGACACGAGTCTTGCACCGCCGCTGCTCCACCAACACCAACTTACCTCAACTGTAAAAGCAACGATCATCACACTCTAGCTGCTAAATCTCCTACTCAAGAAGCAGAGCACAAAAGTCCTCTTCCATATCACCCACCTATGCTGCTATTACGAAACTGCAAGCTACCACAACAAAAATCCTCCAAGCTTCTACTCAACCTTCCACTACCAACATCGCACCTGACTGTGACCCAACTACAATCTACTATCGCATGGTGTATGCTCACATGCATAACATTGCTGTTCCTGGGACTTTCAACACTTCCAACTCACATCCTGTCGTAGTTTCGCCACCAGGAAGCCACTTCCAAGAAGCTCCACCACCACCACATCCGTTTTGGAACCTGAGATAAGAATAATGGAAAAAGAAAAAGAAACCAAACGTATGACTGACCTTGGTCTGCCAACTTTTAAAGTAGGATACAAGGACGGCATAGAAGTAGAGGGCAAGTACAAACAGACCCAACTACTACCTATGGAGGACGTACTACTGGGAGAAATGGCAGATAAAGAAACAGCAAACCAGACATATGAATGGACAGAAAAGAGAGCACTGATCAACCCTGAGAAAACCTTTAGAGGACCTTGGGCGACGATACATGGACTAAACCTCCAAGATGGAGTCATGGCTGCTTTCCCATACAAACTGGTCCAAGAAAAAATCACAACCACTAGAAGAATAGTGGATCCTCTGGAAGATATAAACAGGAGTTGGAGACCCTCCAAGCTACTGACTAAAAAGGAATTAAAGGCCAGCAACCTACTCAAACAACTAAATAAGGAATTAGAAAATACCTACAACAGAATTCAATAATTCCAGGATTGTGATAAAACGGGTGTGATCCCAGACATGGGACAGAAAACACTTAAGATCACTAAGCTCACGGGAGGGATCAAATACCCGGAATGGTTATTAAAGACCATAGAAAAAGAGACAGAAACCCACTACAGAACACTGGCAGCCATACAGACAGTAGGACTGCAGGTGTCCCTGGAGAATATCGCAGAACAGATCTCAGTGGTTAGGAATTTGATACACAAGGAGTTCAACGCAGATACAGCCAAGGACATAACAGCCTATGCTGCGGAATACAACAGAAATTTAAGAAAAAAACCCACACCATCCCCCAAGCTTATAGAACTAGACAACAGAGGTAGAGACCTCCCAGCAAACAGTACAGTACTGGAAGACATAATGAACAAATGGCAGGAAGTACTGGACACACAAGAAAATGATAATAGTAGAGACCCAAGAAAAGAAAACAACCGAAGACAGGGAAGAAGAAAGGAAGGATGAAATAATTGAAAAACTAATGGAAACAATAAAAGAACTAAGGAAAAAAACAGATAAAAACGAAGAAAAAAAATTCTCCAAAAAAATAGACACAGATAGACCAGAGGAAGTACTACTGACCAAGAAACCAAGAGAACCAAATAATGAGCCAAGGGAGAAACAACAATATTTCAAACCATACAACAACTATGGCTACAGGAACAGGTATGAAGGGGACAACAACAAAAAAACAGGATACTACAAACCCAGCAGTAACCAGGAATACAAGAGTAAGAATTTTTTTCAGGAAAGGGACAGAGAGAAGGAACATTGGAGGAAACAGGATCAACCCACACCCCCCTGGAAAAAGAACAACTACCAACCCCAGAAGCAGGAAGGAAGGAACTATTACCCAAGACAGGGAGACTACAAACAACACAGAGGGGAAGAAAGGGAATACAGGAACAATTGGAGAAACTAGTTGTTTCAGAGGTTCCCCTGACAATACTGGAAAGGAAGATCCTAAGTAAGGGACTGTCCTTTGTCCCAGGCCCCCCAAGAAGAAACAAAATAGAAAAAGACATAGATGAAACGCTGGACAAACTAGAAAACCAGATCAATAATGATTTTGAGAGGGCGTGGAACATGGACATGATGGGTATAAAGAGCAGCAAAAAAACAATACCCCTAACAACTGCAGAAAAATACATGAGACCACCATATCTAATGAACACACCTAGAAAAATGCCAGGTCTAAAAAAGAATATAGAGAACTTAAAAGAAAATATAAGAAAAGAGATGAGAACCTACAAAACGAGACATAACCTTAAGCAGAAAGAAAAACGGAGTTTGGATGCCTTAGAAAAAAGACAAGACATGGTAATCAGCGATTCTGACAAGGGATCAGAAATTGTAGTCTTTAAGACAGAGAACTACATCAAAGCTGGAGAGAAACATGTAAAGAATACAGACACATATGAGGAGATAAACAGTCCAGAAAAACTACTAAGGGAAATTCAAGACAGAGGAAAAACCTTAATCATGGAGTTCTACAACAATGAGGGAGAAAAAGGCACAATGAATGTACCACTGAGGGACTCTTTCCTGAGGTTTGAATCGAAAATACTACATATGTATTTCTTGCCTAAAACACATAAGGAGAGAGACCAAGAATTAAACACATTCAAGAGCAGACCAGTACTATCAGGATGCATGGCGCCAACGAGACCAATAGATAAAATTCTAACAGCAATACTAATGCCACTAGTGGACTTATTAACCGACAGAATAAGGGACACAACACATTTCCTGAATATAATAGAAGACTTGAAAATGAAACTGGGAAGAACAACGGAGGATGTCAGAATCGCTGATTACCATGTCTTGTCTTTTTTCTAAGGCATCCAAACTCCGTTTTTCTTTCTGCTTAAGGTTAGGTCTCGTTTTGTAGGTTCTCATCTCTTTTCTTATATTTTCTTTTAAGTGTGCGAGGGGCGTGGACTTCCAGCAAGCATGTGTGAGCGTATTTGATAGGAGTGAATGGAGGCATATGGTTTTTAATACTTGACGTGCTGTTGGAGTGTGAGCAAAGTAACATTTATGAAGGGATTCAGGGAAACCGGCAGGCCGGACTTGAGTTCTGGAGATGGGAAGTACAGTGCCGGCACTCTGAAGGAGGGGTGTTAATGTTGCAGTTTTATAACTGTAGTGTAAAGCACCCTTCTGGCAAGACAGTGATGGAGTGAATGATGATGAAAGTTTTTCTTTTTCGGGCCACCCTGCCTTGGTGGGAATCGGCCGATGTGTTAATAAATAATAATATTCTTTTTTAGACCTGGCATTTTTCTGGAAGGTGTGTTCATTAGATATGGTGGTCTCATGTATTTTTCTGCAGTTGTTAGGGGTATTGTTTTTTTGCTGCTCTTTATACCCATCATGTCCATGTTCCACGCCCTCTCAAAATCATTATTGATCTGGTTTTCTAGTTTGTCCAGCGTTTCATCTATGTCTTTTTCTATTTTGTTTCTTCTTGGGGGGCCTGGGACAAAGGACAGTCCCTTACTTAGGATCTTCCTTTCCAGTATTGTCAGGGGAACCTCTGAAACAACTAGTTTCTCCAATTGTTCCTGTATTCCCTTTCTTCCCCTCTGTGTTGTTTGTAGTCTCCCTGTCTTGGGTAATAGTTCCTTCCTTCCTGCTTCTGGGGTTGGTAGTTGTTCTTTTTCCAGGGGGGTGTGGGTTGTTCCTGTTTCCTCCAATGTTCCTTCTCTCTGTCCCTTTCCTGAAAAAAATTCTTACTCTTGTATTCCTGGTTACTGCTGGGTTTGTAGTATCCTGTTTTTTTGTTGTTGTCCCCTTCATACCTGTTCCTGTAGCCATAGTTGTTGTATGGTTTGAAATATTGTTGTTTCTCCCTTGGCTCATTATTTGGTTCTCTTGGTTTCTTGGTCAGTAGTACTTCCTCTGGTCTATCTGTGTCTATTTTCTTCTTATTTGTTTTTTTTAATATTTTTTTGGAGTTTTTATCTGTTTTTTTCCTTAGTTCTTTTATTGTTTCCATTAGTTTTTCAATTATTTCATCCTTCCTTTCTTCTTCCCTGTCTTCGGTTGTTTTCTTTTCTTGGGTCTCTACTATTATCATTTTCTTGTGTCCAGTACTTCCTGCCATTTGTTCATTATGTCTTCCAGTACTGTACTGTTTGCTGGGAGGTCTCTACCTCTGTTGTCTAGTTCTATAAGCTTGGGGGATGGTGTGGGTTTTTTTCTTAAATTTCTGTTGTATTCCGCAGCATAGGCTGTTATGTCCTTGGCTGTATCTGCGTTGAACTCCTTGTGTATCAAATTCCTAACCACTGAGATCTGTTCTGCGATATTCTCCAGGGACACCTGCAGTCCTACTGTCTGTATGGCTGCCAGTGTTCTGTAGTGGGTTTCTGTCTCTTTTTCTATGGTCTTTAATAACCATTCCGGGTATTTGATCCCTCCCGTGAGCTTAGTGATCTTAAGTGTTTTCTGTCCCATGTCTGGGATCACACCCGTTTTATCACAATCCTGGAATTATTGAATTCTGTTGTAGGTATTTTCTAATTCCTTATTTAGTTGTTTGAGTAGGTTGCTGGCCTTTAATTCCTTTTTAGTCAGTAGCTTGGAGGGTCTCCAACTCCTGTTTATATCTTCCAGAGGATCCACTATTCTTCTAGTGGTTGTGATTTTTTCTTGGACCAGTTTGTATGGGAAAGCAGCCATGACTCCATCTTGGAGGTTTAGTCCATGTATCGTCGCCCAAGGTCCTCTAAAAATTTTCTCAGGGTTGATCAGTGCTCTCTTTTCTGTCCATTCATATGTCTGGTTTGCTGTTTCTTTATCTGCCATTTCTCCCAGTAGTACGTCCTCCATAGGTAGTAGTTGGGTCTGTTTGTACTTGCCCTCTACTTCTATGCCGTCCTTGTATCCTACTTTAAAAGTTGGCAGACCATGGTCAGTCATACGTTTGGTTTCTTTTTCTTTTTCCATTATTCTTATCTCAGGTTCCAAAACGGAGCTTGTCAAGGGTCTTATTATGTCTCTTACTTTAGACATTGTATCCCCCTCCCTCCTGATCAGATCAAAATCCGCTTGTTCCTCTATCTTTCTTTTAAGTTCTTCTGTACTCATTCCAACTTCTGTCTCTTCTCTCTTTCTCTTTTTGGGTATTTGTTCCTCTCTTTCCTCTCTTTCTCCAAACCCTTCTCCCTTATCACCAGATCTCTCTCTTTCCTCTCTCTCTTGCAAATTTTTCAAAAGTCTATTAATGTCATCTGATGCCTGTTGGCTTAGTTCTTTCATCTCTCTCTCTCTATTATTTCTCTGTCCCCTTCAGAGTTTTTTTGTAATTTCACTTTATCTCTTCTCTCTTATATCCTCAGATATCTATATTCAGTAAAAACTTTTGTTTAATAAAAAACAGTAGGTAATTTTGGCTGAGGTCAAGAACGTTACGAGTTTGGGCAAGGTTATGATTCAAGCAACATGTTTCTAGGCATTACACCCGTCATCAGGCTCTTTCACATAGATCCACCACCTTTACAAGTAAGTCTCTCACTGATTTTATTAGTAAACTACATCAGTATAAGTACAATACGTTCCACCTCACCCTACCTACTATAGCCCATCACTCAGATCCAGGTGTGACCCACCTTTCTCCTCGTGATGGTATATAAAGTTCTTACAGGTCCATAAACATATCAACTATTATTTGTTGTTTCTCTCATTACCCTTGAGGTGTGGTGGTTTTTTCCCCATCTCTTGGGTAGTGAGAGGGTGCATTAAGTATACAGGTCCAATTACATATCAACATTCCCCATGGTTTCTTGTCCAACCTTCTATTCATTCTTCTAAGTAATAAAATCCTAATACAAAAGTCTCTAGCATACATGGTACAAATATATTAGTAAATATTATTGTTGTGTCGGTGTCTCTGTGATGTCCTCCTTCTGTCCTGGTGTAGGGATATTCGGTTAGGTTTTTTTGGGTTGCTGCCCACAGCTCAGGACATCTGTTGGATGCGGATGTCTGCTTACAGTAAAATCCGGATGCGGATGTCTGCTTACAGTAAAATCCGGATGCGGATGTCTGCTTACAGTAAAATCCGGATGCGGATGTCTGCTTACAGTAAAATCCGGATGCGGATGTTGTATTACGAAAACGAGAAAAAATTGTGTGAATGTTATATGTAGAGTTAAAAATGAAGTGCGAAACATTTCAGAGTGAGGTGAAAGTTGGGGGGGGGGAAGTAAGGTTCGGGGGAGGTTCAGGTTAAGGAGGGTGAGGTGGCTTGTACATGGTAGAATTTGTGATTTAGGAGTTTGTTGCGCCTTGTGACTTTTTGATGAATTAGTAAAAACGGGAAAAATTTGTGTGTGTGATCTTAGATAATGGTAATCATGGAGTTGGTGAACATGTGTAATGTTTTCCCTATGTTGTATATGAAATGTAGTGAAATTTGTTGTATTTGATGATATTAATGTTGTATAACCCTTGTGGTTTAGCGCTTCTTTTAATAATAATAATAATGTTAATATTAATGAAAGAGGAAATAATCGTGCTAGAGAAAATGTAATGAAAATGTATTACTGAAATGAGGAAATATTCGTGATATGATGTATTTAAAGAAAAAATGTGAAATAGTGGAAATATTTGTATTTTTTGATGAGCTAGAGAAAATGTGTAATGTTTTCCCTGTGTTGTATATGAAATGTAATGAAATGAATTATCGAAAATGTGTATGAAATATTTGTGTTATTACTGAAAATGTATTGTATATGAAAATGTAATGTATTACTTTAAATGTAATATATTGTATTGTGTAACAAATAAATGATGAAAAAAAATTGTGTAATGATTCACCTCTGAATTATAAATATATTGAAGTGGAAAAAATTGTTAACCAAAGTATATATGACACTTGGTGGTAAAAACCTCACCAGGAACTCTAAAAGTGGGGAAACACATATCTCTTAAACCCCATAAGGGGAACTTGATTGAAGCTAATAACATAGTGGTGTTTAGCTTAGATTCAGGAGATAAAATGCCCTAATAAGTCAATATTAACTCTAAATTTGCTTACCTTGATTGGATATGGTAGATGAGATCCAGGATATAAATCTAAGGAAGGCGAAGCACCCTCCGATATATAACATTAATATGAAAAATATTGAAAAATTCAAAAATAAATGGGAAAAATGGATTTTAGGAGGGGGTGGGGGATCAAATCTTTTTCTATGTATTATTGATATCGAGAAAATACCATGCCATATAGGGGGACCTTCGAAAATAAAATATTCGAGAAAAATGAAAAAAATCGAAAATCGAGGAGCGGGGGCGATCCAGGAGTAGAAGGGGTGGGGGTGGGAGTAGGGGTAAAAATGGGGTAAGGATGGGGGTCTCAAAAGGGTTGGGTTGAGGAGCGGGTCGGAAGCGGGGGAGCCCCCAAAATGTTAGCCGCTCTGACTAAAAGCCTACTACTATATATATATATATATATATATATATATATATATATATATATATATATATATATATATATATATATATATTTTGTTTTTTGTTTTTTTCAACAAGTCGGCCGTCTCCCACCGAGGCAGGGTGACCCAAAAAGAAAGGAAAATCCCCAAAAAGAAAATACTTTAATCATTCATCATTCAACACTTTCACCACACTCATACATAATCACTGTCTTTGCAGAGGAGCTCAGATACGACAGCTGAGAATAGTCCCTCCCAGTTATCACTATCCCAGACCCCTCCTTTAAAGTGCAGGCATTGTACTTCCCATTTCCAGGACTCAAGTCCAACTAAATCAATTAACTGGTTTATCTGAATCCCTTCACAAAATGTTACCCTGCTCACACTCCAACAGATCGTCATGTCCCAAAAACCATTCGTCTATATTCACTCCTATCTAACACGCTCACATATGCTTGCTGGAAGTCCAAGCCCCTCGCCCACAAAACCTCCTTTACCCCTTCCCTCCAACCTTTTCTACGAAGACCCCTACCCCGCCTTCCTTCCCCTACAGATTTATACGCTCTCCAAGTCATTCTACTTTGATCCATTCTCTCTAAATGACCAAACCACCTCAACAACCCCTCTTCAGCTCTCTGACAAATACTTTTAGTAACTCCACACCTTCTCCTAATTTCCACATTCCGAATTTTCTGCATAATATTTACACCACACATTGCCCTTAGACAGAACATCTCCACTGCCTCCAGCCTCCTCCTCGCTGCAGCATTTGCAACCCATGCTTCACACCCATATAAGAGTGTTGGTACCACTATACTTTCGTACATTCCCTTTTTGCCTCCATGGATAACGTTTTTTGTCTCCACAGATACCTCAATGCACCACTCACCTTTTTTCCTTCATCAATTCTATGGTTAACCTCATCCTTCATAAACCCATCCGCTGACACGTCAACCCCCAAATATCTGAAAACATTTACTTCTTCCATAATCCCTCTCTCCAATGTGATATCCAATTTTTATTTAAATAGTTTGATACCCTCATCACCTTACTCTTATCTATGTTCACTTTTAACTTTCTACCTTTACACACTCTCCCAAACTCGTCCACTAACCTTTGCAACTTTTCTTTAGAATCTCCCATAAGCACAGTATCATCAGCAAAAAGTAACTGTGTCAACTCCCATTTTGCATTTAATTCTCCATAATTTAATCCCACCCCTCTCCCCAACACCCCCTCTTTAAGGGGGGCTCCTTGACGAGGTAAAGAGGCTATCGGTCTGAGGAATTGGACCTTTTGGTCTTCTTCCTCAGACCGAACCTAATTACCCCCCAATCCCCCCTCCCTTTTCCCATCTTCCCCATCCTCCCTTTTCCCTTTCCTCCTCCCCCTCCTCATCCCTCCCTTATTTCCTTCCCAGTTTTACCCTGGGAGCTTCTCTCCTCAGGCATTCTAGTTCCTAGGTAGGGGGAAGGGTATCGTGGTCCATCCCATTCCGTTGAGGTACTTGGCGGTGGTGTAGTTTGCCGTGGAATCTGGATCGCCTGGGGATGTCCCAATCCCTCTCCGGTCTCCCGGGGGGTGGCCTTGGGTATCTTTCGGGCGACGGGTGTATCTCTGGAGGCCACCTTTCGGATTCCGGGGGTGGTGGCCGAAGGCGGTATGCTTTGTGGTGGATATCCGGCCGCCCTCTCTTTTGTCCGCCGAGATGGCTCGGTGGATGTGAGGTTGCTATCCGGATTGCTGGTTTACTGGCATGAAG
>WNWK01047217.1:0-14012 GCA_009830355.1 Cherax destructor | reverse complement strand
GTGTTATAGTGCAGGGGTTGTGGTGTTATAGTGCAGGGGTTGTGGTGTTATAGTGCAGGGGTTGTGGGGCTGATGTGCTGCTGCTCTGGTATTATAATGCAGCTGTTGTCATATTGGAGGGTGGTGGTGTTATAGTGTTAATGTTGTGGTGTTAGTGTTGGGGTTGTGGTGTTATAGTGCAAGGGTTGTGATGATATTCTGAAAGATATTCTGAAGTATGGAGCAAGTGTTGAGCTGGTATAGTTTATTGGCTATGATAGTAAGTTCAAGTGTTTTATTGGTATAGTGCAGGTGTTGTGATAGTTCTGTGAAGGGGTTGTGATAGTACTGTGGATGGGTTGCCATGGTATGGTGCAGGTTTTCTGAAAATATAGTGCAGTTGTTGCTTTGGTATGTGCAGGGTTGTGAAGATACAGTGAAGGGGTTGTATTGGTATAGTGAAGGTGTTGTGATGGTACAGTGCAGGTGTTGTATTAGTATAGTGCAGGTGTTGAGGTGGTATAGTATATGTGTGATGGAATAGAGCAGGTGTTGAAATGTTATAATGCAGATGTTATAGTATGGTGCTGGTGTTGTGGTGTTATAGTGCAGGGGTTGTTGCGGGATACTGCAGGGGTTGTGACTGCATAGTTCAGGGGTTGTCACTGTATAGTGCAGGGATTGTGAAAGTATAGTGCTGGGGTTGTGACTATAGTGCAAGGTTCTGACTGTATAGTGCAGTGCAGAGGTTGTGACTGTATAGTGCAGAGGTTGTGACTGTATAGTGCAGAGGTTGTGACTGTATAGTGCAGGGGTTGTGACCGTATAGTGCTGGGGTTGTGACGATATAGTGCAGGGGTTGTGACTGTATAGTGGAGGAGTTGTGACTGTATACTGCAGGGGTTGTGGCGGCATAGTGCAGGGGTTGTGACTGTATAGTGACGTACAGTGTTGGGGCTGTGACGGTATAGTGCTGGGGTTGTGACGGTATAGTGCTGGGGTTGTGACGGTATAGTGGTGGGGATGTGAGCGTATAGTGCAGGAGTTGTGACGGTATAGTGCTGGGGTTGTGACGGTATAATGCTGGGTTGTGACCGTATAGTGCTGGGGTTGTGGCGGTATAGTGCTGGAGTTGTGACGGTATAATGCTGGGGTTGTGACCGTATAGTGCTGGGGTTGTGGCGGTATAGTGCAGGGTTGTGACTGTATAGTGACGTACAGTGTTGGGGCTGTGACGGTATAGTGCTGGGGTTGTGACGGTATAGTGCTGGGGTTGTGACGGTATAGTGGTGGGGATGTGAGCGTATAGTGCAGGAGTTGTGACGGTATAGTGCTGGGGTTGTGACGGTATAATGCTGGGGTTGTGACCGTATAGTGCTGGGGTTGTGGCGGTATAGTGCTGGAGTTGTGACGGTATAGTGCTGGTTGTGATGGTATAGTGCTGGGGTTGTTACAGTTTAGTGCTGTGGTTGTGACGGTAAAGTTCTGGGGTTGTGGCGGTAGAGTGCTGGGGTTGTGACGGTATAGTGTCAGGTTGTGGCGTTATAGTGCTGGGGTTGTGACGGTTTAGTGCTGGGGTTGTGACGGTATGGATCACGGGCTGTGACTGTATAGTGCTGGGGTTGTGACGGTTTAGTGCTGGGGTTGTGACGGTATGGAGCAGGGGCTGTGACTGTATAGTGCTGGGGTTGTAACGATATAGTGCTGGGGTTGTGACGGTGTAGTGCTGGGGTTGTGACAGTATAGTGCTGGGGTTGTTACAGTTTAGTGCTGTGGTTGTGACGGTATAGTGTTGGGGTTGTAGCGGTATAGTGCAGGGTTTGACTGTATAGTGCTGGGGTTGTGACGGAATTGTACTGTGGTTGTGACGGTATAGTGCTGGGGTTGTTACCTTATAGTGCTGGGGTTATGACGATATAGTGCTGGGGTTGTGATGGTATAGTATTGGCGTTGTGACGGTTTAGTGCTGATTGTGACAGTATAGTGCTGGGTTTGGGCTGTATATTGCTGGGGTTGTGGCGGTATAGTGCTGTAGTTGTAAAAATATAGTGCAGGTGTTGTGAAAGTGTAGTGCAGGGGTTGTAGTGCTATATGACTGATGTGATACTTTATGACGTGTTCTCATTGTATATGCCAGCTGTTTAGGTGAAGTTGTCGTTGTAGTTGTTTATGACAGGTATTGTGGTGGTATATGACAGGTGTTGTGTGACAGATGATGTGGTGGTATGAGAGGTATGGTGATGGAATTCAACAAGTGCTGTAATGGTGTACGACTGATGGTTTGATAATATTTAACATTTGTTTTGATGGAATGTAAGGTGTTGTGGTGTTATAAAGCAGGTGTTATGATAGCTTATGGCAGGGGTTGTGATGGTATATGACAGATGTTGTGATTATGTATGAGAGAGGTATTGTGGTGTGGCATAACAGGTGTGAGAGTATAAAAAAGGTACTGTGATTTTAAATGACATGTTTTGATGATAAATGACAGGTGTTGTGGTGTTGAGCATAGCAAGTTTTGTGATGGCATATGACAAGTGTTGTGGTGGTACATGACAGGTATTGTGATGATACATGACAGGTGTCATGGAGTATATGACAAGTATTGGGATGATTGACAACAGGTATTGTGATGGTCATAGCAGGTGTGATAGTATAAACCAGCTATTGTGATTTTAATTGACTAGCGTTATGATAGTATATTGCAGGTGTTCTGAAGCTAAATGACACATATTTTGATGCTATATAGCAGGGTTATGATTGTATATTACTTATCGTGTGTCTGCTCTGACAGTTAAGATGATATTAAACAGCGTTGCGATTGTTTTGACAGTTATTGTGATGGATTTAGTCATGTGATGCGTTGGTATTGTGTTGGTGTATGACATGTGTTGTGATTCTATATGATAGTTATAGGAATAATATACAGCAGGTTTTGTGATAGTTAATGACAAATGTGTAATGATGAGTGACAGCTGTTTTAATAGTATATGAATAGTATATAGTAGGTTGGTAGACAGCAACCACCCAGGGAGGTACTACGATCATGCCAGGTGACTGTGAAACAGAAACCTGAAACTGTTTTACATGATGGTAGGATTGCTGGTGTCTTTTTCTGTCTCATAAACACGCTGGATAACAGGTATATCTAGCTACTTCTACTTACACTTTAGGTCACACTACACTGGCATACACATGCATATATATACATACACACGTCTTTGTTTTCTTCTTTTCTTAATAGCTCTTGTTCTTCTTTATGAATGTTATGAATGAAAAGAAGTTGGATGTCCTTTCCCTAAGCGAAACAAAGCTGAAGGGGGTAGGCGAGTTTCAGTGGGGAGAAATAAATGGGATTAAGTCAGGAGTGTCTGAGAGAGTTAGAACTAAGGAAGGGGTAGCAATAATGTTGAAGGACCAGTTATGGAAGGAGAAGAGGGAATATAAATGTGTAAATTCAAGGATTATGTGGATTAAAATAAGGGTTATAATAAGCGTGTATGCTACTGGAGAAGAGAGGAGTGTAGAGGACAGAGAGAGATTTTGGGACATGTTAAGCGAATGTATAGGAACTTTTGAACCAAGTGAGAAAGTAATTGTGGTAGGGGACCTAAAAGCTAAAGTAGGAGAAACATGTAGAGAGGGTGTGGTAGGTAAGTTTGGGGTGCCAGGTGTAAATGATAATGGGAGCCCTTTGATTGAACTTTGTATAGAAAGGGATTTAGTTATAGGTAATACATATTTTAAGAAAAAGAGGATAAATAAGTATACAAGATATGATGTAGGGCGTAATGATAGTAGCTTGGTGGAATACGTATTGATAGATAAAAGACTATTGAGTAGACTTCAGGATGTACATGTTTATAGAGGGACCACAGATATATCAGATCACTTTTTAGTTGTAGCTAAAGTGGGACTAAAAGGTAGATGGGATACAAGGAAAATAGAAGCAGTAAGTAAGAGAGAGGTGAAGGTTTATAAACTAAAAGAGGAGGCAGTTAGGGTAAATATAAACAACTATTGGAGGATAGATGGGCAAGTGAGAGTGCAGGCAATGGGGGTGAAGATGTATGGGGTAGGTTAAAGAATGTAGTGTTAGAGTGTTCAGCAGAAGTTTGTGGTTACAGGAAAGTGGGTGCGGGAGGGAAGAAGAGCGATTGGTGGAATGAGAAAAAGTTAGAATATGAGAGGATTTTACAAAGTAGAAGTGATGCAAAGAGGGAAGAGTATATGAAGAGAAAAAGAGAGGTTAAGAGAGTGGTGAAGCAATGTAAAAAGAGAGCAAATGAGAGAGTGGGTGAGATGTTATCAACAAATTTTCCTGAAAATAAGAAAAATTTTTGAGTGAAATTAATAAGTTGAGGAAGCCTAGGGAACAAATGGATTTGACAGTTAAACAAAGAAGAGGGAGATATTAAATGGAGAGTTAGAGGTATCGGGAAGATGGAGGAATATTTTGAGGAGTTGATAAATGTTGATGAAGACAAGAAGCTGTGATTTTGTGTATAGGGCAAGGAGGAATAACATCTTGTAGGAGTGTGGAAGAGCCAGTTGTGAGAGGGGAAGTCCGTGAGGCAGTGGGAAGAATGAAAGGGGGTAAGGCAGCTGGGATTGATGAGATAAAGGTAGAAATGTTAAAAGCAGGAGGAGATATAGTTTTGGAGTGGTTGGTGCTAATATTTAATAAATGTATGGAAGAGGGTAAGGTACCTAGGGACTGGGTATAAAGGCAAAGGGGACAAAAGAGAGTTAAAAAATTATAGGGGAATAAGTCTGTTGAGTATACCAGGTAAAGTGTATGGTAAAGTTATTATTGAAAGAATTAAGAGTAAGACGGAGAGGAGAATAGCAGATGAACAAGGGGGCTTTAGGAAAGGTAGGCGGTGTGTAGACCAAGTGTTTGCAGTAAAACATATAGGTGAACAGTATTTGGATAAGGGTAAAGAGATTTTTGTGGCAGTTATGGATTTGGCAAAGGAGTATGATAGGGTGGATAGGGTGGCAATGTGGCAGGTGTTGCAGGTGTATGGAATAGGAGGTAGGTTACTGAAAACATTGAAGAGCTTTTATGAGGATAGTGAGGCTCAGGTTAGAGTGTGTAGGAGAGAGGGAGATTATTTCTAAGTAGAAGTAGGCCTTAGACAAGGATGTGTGATGTCACCATGGTTGTTCAATATATTTATAGATGGGGTTGTGAGAGAAGTGCATGCGAGGGTCTTGGCAAGAGGTGTGGGGTTAAAAGCCAAAGAATCAAATACAAAGTGGGAGTTGTCACAGTTGCTTTTTGCTGATGACACTGTGCTTTTGGGAGATTCTGAAGAGAAGTTGCAGAGGTTGGTGGATGAATTTGGTAGGGTATGTAAAGGAAGAAATTTGAAAGTGAATATAGGAAAGAGTAAGGTGATGAGGATAACAAAAATATTAGGTGACGAAAGATTGGATATCAGATTGGAGGGAGAGAGAATGGAGGAGGTGAATGTATTCAGATATTTGGGAGTGGACATGTCAGAAGATGGTTCTAATGAATCTCAACACGGTTTTACAAAGGGGCGTTCCTGTCTTAAGAATTTACTAACTTTTTTTCACTAAGGTGTTTGAGGAGGTAGATCATGGTAATGAATATGATATTGTGTATATGGACTTCAGTAAGGCTTTCGATAAAGTTCCACATCAGAGGCTACTGAGGAAACTTAAGGCACACGGAATAGGAGAATTTTTTTCCTGGGTAGAGGCATGGTTGACAAATAGGCGGCAGAGAGTTTGCATAAATCGAGAGAAATCAGAATGGGGGCACGTCTCAAGCGGTGTTCCACAGGGGTCAGTTTTAGGCCCCCTGTTTTTTATAATTTACATAAACGACATAGATGAGGGAATAAATAGCAACATAAGTAAATTTGCTGATGACACCAAAATAGTCCGTCCAATTCATTCAAATGAGGATATTAGAGCACTCCAGGATGATTTGAATAGACTGATGCAGTTGTCGGAGAAATGGCAGATGCAGTTTAATGTAGACAGATGCAAAGTTCTTAATGTTGGGCAGGACAATAACCATGCCACATATAAACTGAATAATGTAGATCTTAATACTTGTGATTGCGAGAAGGATTTAGGAGTTCTGGTTAGTAGTAATCTGAAGCAAAGACAACAGTGCATAAATGTTCGCAATAAAGCTAACAGAATCCTTGGCTTCATATCAAGAAGTATAAATAATAGAAGTCCTCAGGTTGTTCTTCAACTCTATATATTTTTGGTTAGGCCTCATTTAGATTATGCTGCACAGTTCTGGTCACCGTATTACAGAATGAATATAAATGCACTGGAAAACGTACAGAGGAGGATGACAAAGTTGATCACATGTATCAGAAATCTTCCCTATGAAGATAGACTGAGGGCCTTGAATCTGCACTCTCTAGAAAGGCGTAGAATTAGGGGGGATATGATTGAGGTGTATAAATGGAAAACAGGAATAAATAAAGGGGATGTAAATAGCGTGCTGAAAATATCCAGCCAAGACAGGACTCGCAGCAATGGTTTCAAGTTGCAAAAGTTCAGATTCAGGAAGGATATAGGAAAGCACTGGTTTGGTAATAGAGTTGTGGGTGAATGGAACAAACTCCCAAGTAACGGCATAGATGCTAAGACGTTGTGTAGTTTTAAAAATAGGTTAGATAAATACATGAGTGGGTGTGGGTTGGTGTGAGTTTGGACCTGACTAGCTTGTACTACCAGGTCAGTTGCCTTACTAATTCCTTAAGTGGTAGTGACCTGAATACCTGGAGACGGTAGCTCTATGTGGTCGGCTAGATAATTATATGAGTGGGTGTGGTTGGGTGTGAGTTGGTCATGAATAGCTTGTGCTACTAGGTCAGATGCAATGCTCCTTCCTTAAGTGAATGTAACCTGACTTGGCTGGGTCGGGGCATTGGCTTAAGCCTGTTGGAGACTTGGACCTGCCTCCCATGGGCCAGTAGGCCTGCTGCAGTGTTCCTTCTTTCTTATGTTATTATGTTCTTATGAGGTGAATCATAGAATTGATGAGGGGAAAAGGGTGAGTGGAGCACTTCGGAGTCTGTGAAGACAAAGAATTTTGTCCATGGAAGTAAAGAGGGGAATGTATGAGAGTATAGTTATACCAACACTCTTATATGGGTGTGAAGCATGGGTGATGAATGTTGCAACGAGGAGAAGGCTGGAGGCAGTGGAGATGTCATGTCTGCGGTCAATGTGTGGTGTGAATATAATGCAGAGAATTCAGAGTTTGGAAATTAGGAGGAGGTGTGGGATTACCAAAACTATTATCCAGAGGGCTGAGGAGGGGTTGTTGAGGTGGTTCGGACATGTAGAGAGAATGGAACGAAACAGAATGACTTCGAGAGTGTATAAATCTGTAGTGGAGGGAAGGCGGGGTAGGGGTCGACCTAGGAAAGGTTGGAGGGAGGGGGTAAAAGAGTTTTTGTGTGCGAGGGGCTTGGGTTTCCAGCAAGCATGCGTGAGCGTATTTGATAGGAGTGAATGGAGCCAAATGATTTTTAATACTTGACGTGCTGTTGGAGTGTGAGCAAAGTAACATTTATGAAGGGATTCAGGGAAACTGGCAGGCTGGACTTAAGTCATGGAGATGAGAAGTACAGTGTCTGCACTCTGAAGGAGGTGTGTTAATGTTGCAGTTTTATATCTGTAGTGTAAAGCACCCCTCTGGCAAGACAGTGATGGAGTGAATGATGATGAAAGTTTTTCTTTTTCGGGCCACCCTGCCTTTGTGGGAATCGGCCGATGTGTTAATATAATAATAAAATAAAATGAATACTTTGTGAAGGTATATGACAGTTATTGAGAATATATGTTACAGGTGCTTTTTTGATATATGAAAGATATTTTGATGGGACATGACATGGGTTGTCATGGAATATAGCAAGTGTTGTGATATTATATGACAGATGTTCTGATGATATATGACAGGTGTTCTCATGTTGTGTCGCAGGTGATGTGATTTTCTAGCTCATAACTCATTTGGCGAAAAAATAACATTTTGTTCTCGACTGAGAGTTCCAGATCAATGTGTGCCTGAAAAATATCAATTTTGTTCTGTCAGTGACATGCAGGCGATGCCTGGAATAACAACCTGTCACATGCACAACAAATGGAAAATTTACAGCAACAGTATTTTCCGGTGCAATTGGAAGCTCCAGCAGCAACACTAGCAGCAGTAGAAGTTGCAACAACGCTAGCAGCAGTAGAAGTTGCAGCAACTCTAGCAGCAGTAGAAGTTGCAACAACGCTAGCAGCAGTAGAAGTTGCAACAACGCTAGCAGCAGTAGAAGTTGCAGCAACACTAGCAGCAGTAGAAGTTGCAGCATCAGCACCATCTGAACATCAGTAAGAGCGCCATTCGTACGATGAGCAGCGCCACCATTAGCACAAGGTGCAGCATCTCAAGATGGTGGCACACGAGAGGAGTGTAAGTACGGGACTCAGAGAGCAAGCGTTCAGCTTTGTGCCGGTAATGATACTTTCACTACCAGCATTACCATCAGTGTTTAGAGAAGCAGTGTTTTCCTTCATTCTGTTTGCAACAAGTGAATCTAAACCCTCTTACCATTTAGTAGTAGTGACATAGATGATGTGTTATTTTTTCTGTGATAAATGAACCCATTTAAATTAATACTGATGAGGATTTTGACTTAAAAAAAAAGTCTTCATTCTAAAGTGACTGACGAAGGATTCTAGCAAACAAAAATAATGCAGCGTTAATAACCATTTTTGAATCTTACCGACGACGTTAAATTAGATGAAGACAACATAAAACATGTTGACAGAAGTAGAAAATGGTTGTAGTATGTGCCTATGTAAGAAATGACTCGGCGTAAAACCCGATGAGACACTATGGTTTGAAGTGATGCTGCCCAAGATGCTGTTTGTGGCCATCACACTCATTATCAGTTCCTAGAGCACTTTGTCAAAGTATTGTCCAGAAATGAGCACAACTGTGATACAATAATACAAAGTGATTTCCTTATGCATTTCTCAACAACAAAACATAGTTATAAGAATAGATATAAGAAAATTCAAAGCTTACATAATTCAATTAAAGAGGGAACCATCCTGGATTACGCAGGTCACAGCCATCATTCATGACTGCAGGTCACAAGCATCATACATGATGGCTGTGATGGAGGTCACAGCCATCATTCATGACTGCAGGTCACAAGCATCATACATGATGGCTGTGCTGGAGGTCACAGCCATCATTCTTGATGCTTGTGACCTCCAATTATGTCCTTGAATTTGTATTGATAAAGCCACTGGAGGGCGAAAAGTCTACAATAAAGACACCCAGATGTTACACATGTGTCTAATTTTCATCTTGTCTGTATTGTGTACTATTCAACTACACAGTTGACTACGTTACGGTCAAGTGTAGTGATCGAAGAGGTCAGTATAGGACAATAAGAATGAGATCTACTAGAAACTACAGTAAAGACACACCGATAAAAAATAAAACTGTGACCGGTGTATAATTACAAGTTGCATAAATCTAAATGATGACTGGGGGAAAATTTAGAACAACATTCATCGCAATTATTGAAAATATTGCAAACATTATAGAGGTTAGAATAAAGAGAAGAGTGGAACCAAGAATAACTGAAGATGTATTAGATAAAATCAAATACAGAGATTAGTTGCTGAACATTTTTAGGCAGGATGTTGCAGCGTAAAACAAATTTCACAGAATGGAACAAAGAAATAAAGATGAGCCATTATTTCTCCAAAAAAACGAAAAATATGAGAAAAATCCTAATAATGGCATTATTAGCCATTAACAAATTAATAACTTGGTAAACCACGTAGCAGATAAATTACAAATTATTGTAATTAATTCTACACAACTGTTGCATCATCGTAAATCAGTAAAGTTCCAGTTGCATCCAGTGATTTTAATAAAGAGTCAAAAAGGTAGCGCTCTCGGCTGACGTACTGAGTGTCCATGGTTCGATTCCATGCCGGGTAGAAACGTTGAGCATATTTCCTTACACTTACTGTCCCTGTTCACCTAGCAGTAAGTAGGTACCTGGGTGTTAGTTGACTGTTGTTGGTGGCATCCTGGATACAGCAGGGGCTTCGAAATAAGCTGAGGCCGGATAACAGCTCTTGGCCTGTAAAATTGATCTATGTAAAAAAAACTTGCTAGAGCATTATATGCGTCACCCAGAACAGTTTCCATCAATTAGGTGCCTCTTATGACATCGTGCAAAAAAAATAACTAATTTAATCCAAATTAGAAGCCCCAGTTCGAATGTTACTACAGCCAAGTACCTAAAAGATGATTCTTCTAAACTGTCTGTCCCGATAATTCACATAAAATAAATATCAACACCAACATCTCATCAGATGGGTTCAAGGCGGACAGTCACTCTAAACTTCAAGAAAAACTAAGGGTAGGATGTTAGTAATTATAGGTCAGTTACTTTAATCAGTGTAATGCAAAATTCTAGAGAAAGCGTTTTATTATCAAGTTGTAATGTATCTTAATAACTGTTTTCTTGTATGGTTAATATTTATGTTTATGAGGTTCCTTTTTCAGGTATATTAATTGCTCATGTAATTTACCTCTGGTTACTCAAGTGTGTTTTGCTTTTATTATTGTCAATAATGACGGAATTTTACTGAAACCAATAGTTAGGCTGATTAATGTAGGATATTATTACAAGGACCCTAATGGAAATTAATAACACTGAGTTTTCCTATATAATTTTGCACATTGTATTATGTATTACAATTGTAATCATCCAAGCAAATGTAAACGCAACCTAAACCAGCCGTAAAACTGTAGAATATGATGAGCTGAATTACATGGTGGTTTGGTTACATACACAAAAAGATTTTTGGACATATGCACTAAATTTACATATGTCCACGGAAGTAATGCTAGAGAATTTACATAACAAAACCACACTGGTAAATAATGTAAGTATTAACCACAGTTTCTCAGCGAAAAAAAAAATAATTTGTTTTTATTTTAAGTAACTCATACATTAATTTGCGTGAGACATTTGCAACTTTTACTATACCATATAATGTTACGAGCAGCGTTAATGATCCTGGTACAGACCATAGACTTCAATCACAATTAACATTATAAGTAATTACTGTGCCTCATATATTATAATATATGATAACTATTTCAAAGAGGTAATCTAGTCTTGGTCACACAACGTTTAAGTAATGTGAGGCAGTGAACTTCCATCCAACCATGGTACTTACAAGTACAAATACTACTGGTGTTCACGTATATATGTATGTATGAATGTATGTATGTATGCATGTATGTATGTATGAATACACACACACACACATACACACATACATACATACACACACACACACACACACACACACACACGATGAGAACAACAGAGCGATGGTGGACACCCTGGCGGAGGTGGCAAGAAAGGCAGACATGAGCAGAGCGAAGCTACTGGTCATGGGAGATTTCAACCACAGGGAGATCGACTGGGAGAACCATGAACCACGTGGGGGTCCAGAAACTTGGATAGCCAAGATGATGGACGTGGTACTGGAAAACCAGATGCACCAACATGTCAAGGACACGACCAGAGAGAGAGAAGATGAACCAGCAAGACTGGACCTTGTATTCACCCTGAACAGCTCAGACATTGAAGACATAACGCACGAGAGCCCCCTGGGAGCCAATGACCATATGGTGCTTAGCTTTGAGTACATTGTAGAGTTACAGGTGGAGAGGGAAAACAGTACCGAAAGAGACAAACCAGACTTAAAAGAGGAAACTACACGGGCATGAGGCAAGGAGGCAGAGGAACGGTTTATACCCAGAGGCAAAGGATTAAATGGGAAGGCCAGAAAGAGCCCCTGGTTTACCCAAAGGTGCAGGGAGGCAAAGACTCAGAGTATCAGAGAATGGAAACGGTACATAAGGCAAAGAACCCAAGTAAACAATAAGATTAGTAGAAGAGCTAGAAACGAGTATGCACAAGTACGGAGGGAGGCCCAGAAACAGTACGAAAATGACATAGCATCGAAAGTTAAGTCCGACCCGAAACTGATGTTCAGTCACATCAGAAGGAAGACAACAGTCAAGGACCAGGTGATAAGGCTGAGGAGAGAAGATGGGGAACTCACAAGTAATGATCAAGAGGTATGTGAGGAGCTCAACTTGAGGTTTAAGGAAGTATTCACAATGGTGGAAGGAAGGCAGCTGGGTAGACAGGACGGGGTTCGTCACCAACAAGGGATGTACCAAGTGCTAGAGGGCATACACACAACTGAGGAGGAAGTGAAGCAGTTACTAAGTGACCTCGATACCTCAAAGGCGATGGGTCCGGACAATATCTCCCCGTGGGTTCTTCGGGAAGGAGCTGAGGTACTGAGTGTGCCATTTACCATAATATTCAACACATCCCTTGAAACTAAGCAGCTACCTGAGGTATGGAAGAAGGCCAACATAGTCCCCATTTTTAAAAAAGGAGACAGAAAAGAGGCACTAAACTATAGACCGGTGTCACTTACGTGTATAGTATGCAAAGTCCTGGAGAAAATCATCAGGAAAAGAATGGTGGAACACCTTGAGCTGAACAGGATAATAAACACCAGACAGCACGGATTCCGGGAAGGCAAATCCTGTGTAACAAACCTCCTAGAGCTCTATGATAAAGTAACAGAGGTAAGGCAAGAGAGAGAAGGGTGGGTTAATTGCATTTTCCTGGACTGCAGGAAGGCCTTCGACACAGTTCCTCACATGAGATTAGTAAAGAAGTTGGAAGAAAAAGCAGGTATAACAGGAAGGGCACTGGAATGGATCAGGGAATACCTCAAAGGGAGGCAACAACGGGTCATGGTGCGTGGTGAGGTATCACAGTGGGCGCCTGTGACGAGCGGTGTACCGCAGGGGTCAGTCCTAGGACCAGTGTTATTCCTGGTATATGTAAATGACATGACGGACGGGATAGACTCAGAAGTGTCTCTATTCGTGGATGATGTGAAAATAATGAGGAGAATCACATCGGAAGAGGACCAGGCAGGGCTTCAAACAGACCTGGACAAGCTCGACATCTGGTCTAGCAATTGGCTTCTCGAATTCAATCCCTCCAAATGCAAAGTCATGAGGATCGGAGAAGGGCAAAGAAGACCGCTGACAGAGTACAAACTAGGCGGACAAAGGCTACAAACCTCGGCAAGGAGAAAGACCTTGGAGTGAGTATAACCCAACACGTCTCCGGAGGCACACATCAACCAGATAACTGCGGCAGCATATGGGCGACTGGCAAACCTAAGATTAGCGTTCCGTTACCTTAACAAGGAATCGTTCAAGACACTGTATACCGTGTACGTCAGGCCCATACTAGAATATGCAGCACCAGTCTGGAACCCACACCTGGTCAAGCACGTAAAGAAACTAGAGAAAGTGCAAAGGTTTGCGACAAGGTTAGTTCCACAACTCAGGGTCTGTCTTATGAAGAAAGGCTGAGGAAATAGGACTAACAACACTGGAGGAAAGAAGGGTCAGAGGAGACATGATAACGACATACAAAATACTGGGGAATTGACAAGGTAGACAGTGACAGGATGTTCCAGAGAGGGAACACAGAAACAAGGGGACACAACTGGAAGCTGAAGACTCAGATGAGTCAAAAGGATGTTAGGAAGCATTTTTTCAGCCACAGAGTAGTCAGGAAGTGGAATAGTCTAGAGAAAGATATAGTGGAGGCAGGACTCAGTGTTGCGATCCAGAGGGGAAATGTCTGCAGCATTCTGGGCAATCGGCCCACTAACGGAAGTATTCGAGATGTAGCTCTTAAGTTGTTATCTAAGTTTTTTACTCCCTATTGTATTTTTGTCAATGTATTTTGTCAATGTATTTTGTCTGTCTCATAAACACGCTGGATAACAGGTATATCTAGCTACTTCTACTTACAAGTAGGTTACACTACACAGGCATGCACATGCATATATATACATACACACATCTATGTTTTTCTTCTTTTCTTAATAGC
>WNWK01047216.1:0-14012 GCA_009830355.1 Cherax destructor | reverse complement strand
GTAGGCTGGGTTAAGCTGGGGGCTGGAAAGCTGTAGGCTAAAAGTTGGGCGGTAACTGGGGGCTGGTAAGCTGGGGGCGGGTAAGCTGTGGGCTTGTAAGCGGGGGCTGGTAAGCTGTGGCTGGAAAGCTGTGGGCTGGTTGCTGTGGGCTGGTGGTTGAGACTGGTGCTGTGGGCTGGAAAAGCTGTGGGCTGGTGGCTTGGGGGAAGCTGGGGGCGGGTAAGCTGGGGGTGGTGCTGTGGCTGGTAAGCTGTAGGCGGGAAAGTTGAACTGGTTAGTGGGGCTGGTAAGCTGTAGACGGTAAGTTGTAGACTGGTAAGCTGTTATTAAGTTGTGACTGGTAAGCTGTGGGCTGGAAAGTGGGCTGGTAAGCTGTGGCTGGTAATGGACAGCCTGACTGTTGCATAGACAGCCATGCTGTCTGCCCGGTTCATATTTCGTGCCATGCTAGTTTCCATAGTATTCCGCCAGAGGGCAACCCTGTGGGGTCCAGTCTCAGACTCGCCCTGGCCCCCCTTGGCGCCCAAACTTCCTAGTAAATGATCCCCCTCTCCCTCCCGGGCAGGGCCCCGGTCCATGGCCACAGACACGCACCTGTTACCGCACCTTTATTACAAAAAAAGTAAAAGCCCCCAACCCTTTATCATTGCTTTCCCCCGCCTAAAACGCCAAATAACATTGGTTATAAATGGGACAGTGGTCCCCGCAGCATGTTGCCCCGAGGGGAAAAGAGGAATGAAGTTTGTCTTTCAATTCATCAGCCTCAAGCACCGTCCCCAACGGTTATCCTGATGTCCCAAATCTCAGCATCCAGACACAGGTACATGCAGGATTCAGGGAAATTTGTCTAATTCCCCGAGAAATGGCGTCCTGACTTCACGCCACGGGCCCCCACGTTTCTCAGTCACGTGTTCAGCCTTAATGTTCTGCTGTTGTTGTTCAGCTCAGCACTGCTTTTCAGCACTTCAGAGGTGATTGTGGTGATTTCGGGTCTAGTGTGGGTTCCCTCGTGTAGGGGTAGGGTGAGAGTGGGAAGCGGCCGGGTTCCTCGCCTCCCCCCAACCCCCAGCTCCCCTGTGGCCCCACACCCCAAACACCATTTACTGCCCCCCTCTATGCTGTTTCCTGTTTTCCTTGTGAATTCTTCCCAGAACTGTGTTCAGTGTCGAGGCCCCTCAAGCCGTGCCCACGTGGGTCTGCGCCACTAACCAGCGTCACCACCATGCTGCGGGCGTAGCCCCGATCCCACGTCCTCCACTGATTCACTTCGCGATGTCACCCCGACATCCATCATCAGGGTCACCCCAGAACGTCCCCTCGGACGTCCCCCCGATGTTGCCTGACTTCCTCGCGACGTCTGCTGACATCACTGCGATGTCAACATCACCCATATGATGCCCCGGGTCTGGTTTCACCGGGGCTTTTTATTTTCATTTTGTCGAGAAGTTTGAGGAAGTTATAAGTCGAGTGTTCATTATTCCTCTCAGTCAGTGTTCTCACATGTTCGGTATTCTTAGTGACGATTTTTATACAGAAAAGCGTCATTTGCTGTAAGCCGTTGTACCACATGTGCAGTATGTGTGCATTTCTCTTGTCCTTGGCACCTGTGTGTTACTTTGCCCCCCTTTTTTCCCCGCGCCCCGCGCCTTGCCTTTTGACATTTGTCAGCCAGGCGTCAGTTACGAGCGTTCAGCGCCCTGCGAAAGTTTTTATTGTTCGCCGCTCGTAGATGCCTTTGCTGAATCGCCCCACGATTCTCCCATCGGACCGTTCCCCCCTTCTGATCAGTCCAGTTATTGCAGGCCAGTCTGGGGACGCTTACACTCCCCTCTGCTGTAACTTTTTGTCGAAGAGACACTGCAAGGCGTTAAGCCTGTTGGCGGCGACTGTCAGCCTCGTGTCACGCTTCAGTGAGCAGCCTGCACAAAGTTGATGTCACTTTGACTGCTAGCCCACTCACTGCAGTATGGTGTATGTTGTTACGACCTCCAGATGTTTCGCCGAGTCGTCCCTGTCACGACTCACCCAACTCGCCACAGCGACACCTCCAGCGACAGTACCAGTCGGGGGAATTCCTCCTGAGTCGCGCCAGTCCTGTCCTGTTGCGACTACGACGACGCCTCACTCGGGGCACCAGGTTGTGCCACAGGTTGGGAACCCCGCAGCGACTACTGATGTCTGCTTCCACATCCCAGAGGAGATCGTACACTGTTACGTCACAGCTGTCTCCCCGTGTTGCAGTACGTGTCCAGACGCAGGAAGGCGTGCAGTGCTGCATCGACGCTCACTGCCTTAGACCACGAAGCCACCATTTTTCTTCCCTCTCTGGAGGAAGTTTTTTCTATGTCCATATGTTTATGTATATATGTATTTTTCTTTTGTGTTCTGTGACCTGTTCTTGCGAGAGAGAGACCCTAGTTTTTTTATGCCATTCATGGTCGGGTCGACCATGGGTAGCGTGACCGAGCGATGTAGACAGCCTGACTGTCTGCATAGACAGCCATGCTGTCTGCCAGCTGAGTTTATTTCGTGCCATGCTAGTTTCCATAGTATTCCGCCAGAGGGCAAGCCTGGTAGGCGTACCCACGTCACCAGACTCGCCCTGGCCCACTCTCACTTGGCGCCCAAACTTCACTCACAATAGACCTACTCCTCTCCCTCTCGCACGGGGCATGGCCCTGGTCCATGGCCACAGACACGCAGCCTGTTACCCGCACCTTTATTACAAATAAAGTAAGAAGCCTCCGAAGCCTTATCATTTCAACCACGCCTCCAAGAAACGCCAACTAAGCGGCGTTATAGTAAGCTGTGGGCTGGTAAGCTGTGGGCTGGTAAGCTGTACGCTGGTAAGTTGTAGACTGGTAAGCTGTGGGCTGGTAAGCTGTGGGCTGGTAAGTTGTAGACTGGTAAGCTGTGGGCTGGTAAGCTGTGGGCTGGTAAGCTGTGGGCTGGTAAGCTGTGGGCTGGTAAGCTGTGGGCTGGTAAGTTGTAGACTGGTAAGCTGTGGGCTGGTAAGCTGTGGGCTGGTAAGCTGTGGGCTGGTAAGCTGTGGGCTGGTGTTGAGACTGGTAAGCTGTAGCGGTAGCTGTGGGCTGGTAAGCTGTGGGCTGGTAAGCTGTAGGCTGGTAAGCTGTAGGCTGGTAAGCTGTGGGCTGGTAAGCTGTGGGCTGGTAAGCTGTAGGCTGGTAAGCTGTAGGCTGGTAAGTTGTAGACTGGTAAGCTGTGGGCTGGTAAGTTGTAGACTGGTAAGCTGTAGGCTGGTAAGCTGTGGGCTGGTAAGTTGTAGACTGGTGCTGTAGGCTGGTGTGTAGACTGGTAAGCTGTAGGCTGGTAAGCTGTGGGCTGGGTGTGGGCTAGTAAGCTGTAGGCTGGTAAGCTGTTGGCTGGTAAGCTGTAGGCTGGTAAGTTGTAGACTGGTAAGTTGTAGACTGGTAAGCTGTGGGCTGGTAAGCTGTGGGCTGGTAAGCTGTGGGCTGGTAAGCTGTAGACTGGTAAGTTGTAGACTGGTAAGCTGTAGGATTGTAAGCTGTGGGCTGGTAAGCTGTAGGCTGGTAAGCTGTGGGCTGGTAAGCTGTGGGCTGGTAAGCTGTAGGCTGGTAAGCTGTGGGCTGGTAAGCTGTAGACTGGTAAGCTGTAGGCTGGTAAGCTGTAGACTGGTAAGCTGTAGGCTGGTAAGCTGTAGACTGGTAAGCTGTAGGCTGGTAAGCTGTAGGCTGGTAAGCTGTGGGCTGGTAAGCTGTGGGCTGGTAAGCTGTAGGCTGGTAAGCTGTGGGCTGGTAAGCTGTAGGCTGGTAAGCTGTGGGCTGGTAAGCTGTAGACTGGTAAGCTGTAGACTGGTAAGCTGTAGGCTGGTAAGCTGTAGACTGGTAAGTTATGGGCTGGTAAGCTGTGCGCTTGTAAGCTGTAGACTGGTAAGCTGTGGCTGGTAGCTGTAACTGTAAGCTGTGGGCTGGTAAGTTGTAGACTGGTAAGCTGTAGACTGGTAAGCTGTAGACTGGTAAGCTGTGGGCTGGTAAGCTGTAGACTGGTAAGCTGTAGGCTGGTAAGCTGTAGACTGGTAAGCTGTAGGCTGGTAAGCTGTAGACTGGTAAGCTGTAGACTGGTAAGCTGTAGGCTGGTAAGCTGTAGACTGGTAAGCTGTAGACTGGTAAGCTGTAGACTGGTAAGCTGTGGGCTGGTAAGCTGTAGACTGGTAAGCTGTAGACTGGTAAGCTGTGGGCTGGTAAGCTGTGGGCTGGTAAGCTGTAGACTGGTAAGCTGTAGACTGGTAAGCTGTAGACTGGTAAGCTGTGGGCTGGTAAGCTGTAGACTGGTAAGCTGTAGACTGGTAAGCTGTAGACTGGTAAGCTGTGGGCTGGTAAGCTGTGGTCTGGTAAGCTGTAGGCTGGTGAGCTGTAGACTGGTAAGCTGTGGGCTGGTAAGCTGTGGGCTGGTAAGCTGTAGACTGGTAAGCTGTAGGCTGGTAAGCTGTAGACTGGTAAGCTGTAGGCTGGTAAGCTGTAGACTGGTAAGCTGTGGGCTGGTAAGCTGTGGGCTGGTAAGCTGTAGACTGGTAAGCTGTAGGCTGGTAAGCTGTAGACTGGTAAGCTGTAGACTGGTAAGCTGTAGACTGGTAAGCTGTAGACTGGTAAGCTGTAGACTGGTAAGCTGTGGGCTGGTAAGCTGTGGCTGGAAGCTGTAGACTGGTAAGTTGTGACTGGTAAGCTGTAGACTAGTAAGTTTGTAGGCTGGTAGCTGTAGACTGGTAAGCTGTGGGCTGGTAAGCTGTAGGCTGGTAAGCTGTAGGCTGGTAAGCTGTAGACTGGTAAGTTGTAGACTGGTAAGCTGTAGACTGGTAAGCTGTGGGCTGGAAAGCTGTAGGCTGGTAAGCTGTAGGCTGGTAAGCTGTAGGCTGGTAAGCTGTAGGCTGGTAAGCTGTAGGCTTTTAAGCTGTAGGCTGGTAAGCTGTAGACTGGTAAGCTGTAGGCTGGTAAGTTGTGGGCTGGTAAGCTGTAGGCTGGTAAGTTGTAGGCTGGTAAGCTGTAGGCTGGTAAGCTGTAGGCTGGTAAGTTGTAGACTGGTAAGCTGTAGACTGGTAAGTTGTAGACTGGTAAGCTGTAGACTGGTAAGCTGTAGACTGGTAAGCTGTGGGCTGGTAAGCTGTAGACTGGTAAGCTGTGGGCTGGTAAGCTGTGGGCTGGTAAGCTGTAGACTGGTAAGCTGTAGACTGGTAAGCTGTAGACTGGTAAGCTGTGGGCTGGTATGTAGACTGGTAAGCTGTAGGCTGGTAAGCTGTAGACTGGTAAGCTGTAGGCTGGTAAGCTGTAGACTGGTAAGCTGTGGGCTGGTAAGCTGTGGGCTGGTAAGCTGTAGACTGGTAAGCTGTGGGCTGGTAAGCTGTAGGCTGGTAAGCTGTAGGCTGGTAAGCTGTAGACTAGTAAGTTGTAGACTGGTAAGCTGTAGACTGGTAAGCTGTGGGCTGGTAAGCTGTAGGCTGGTAAGCTGTAGGCTGGTAAGCTGTAGGCTGGTAAGCTGTAGGCTGGTAAGCTGTAGGCTTTTAAGCTGTAGGCTGGTAAGTTGTAGGCTGGTAAGCTGTAGGCTGGTAAGTTGTAGACTGGTAAGCTGTGGGCTGGTAAGCTGTGGGCTGGTAAGTTGTAGGCTGGTAAGCTGTAGGCTGGTAAGCTGTAGGCTGGTAAGCTGTAGGCTGGTAAGTTGTAGGCTGGTAAGCTGTAGGCTGGTAAGCTGTAGGCTGGTAAGTTGTAGGCTGGTAAGCTGTAGGCTGGTAAGTTGTAGGCTGGTAAGCTGTAGGCTGGTAAGCTGTAGGCTGGTAAGCTGTAGGCTGGTAAGCTGTAGGCTGGTAAGCTGTAGGCTGGTAAGCTGTAGGCTGGTAAGCTGTAGGCTGGTAAGCTGTAGGCTGGTAAGCATTTGTTTGGCAGCGGGGTGATGCTTTGGGTTTGTGGGCAGTCTTCCTTTAATCGTCAGTTTATTTGGTTTGTAGGTCTCACTGCTGGTATTCTTGGGTCATTCTGGATGCTACGTAGGTTAGTGCAGTTTTGCTTGCAGCTACGTCATCATAGGAGCATTGATAAACTCTGGGTGATGAGAAAAATATGGAGCTCAGATGCCGCTGCCGCTGCAGCGTGTGTAAAGCTGGTTGATACCTCCTGGGGAGCTACAGAACTGAAGACAAGCTTAACACCCCTGACGCCCAGCTTTAAAAGTCCTAGTTGTAGTGGCGGCGACAGGTGGCGTTGCCATGGGCCACCTGGCTGGTGTAAACAACATCAGCTGACTCTCTACTCATAAGCATCATGGACAAGAATGCTATATGTATGTATGTATATGTCCGTGTATGTGTATATGTATATATGTAATTTGTGGTTGGGTGTGGGAGGTTGTCTTCACCATCATTGTGCAATGTTATCATTTCAAGATTAAGTTATCATTGAATTACATTTTGTGATCAATATTACCTTTCGTTCTACCTCCCTGTATTCTCATCTTTGTAATTTGTGATTAGGTGTACTCACCTAATTGTGGTTGCAGGGTCGAGACTCAGCTCCTGGCTTGTCTGTGCAATCCATTATTTTACCATATTATTAACACCGATACAAGAAGTCTGAATGCTTATGATAGACCTTATGTTAGACTTCTAACTATATTAAATATGAGTAGTAACCTGAGTTAAATAAGTACATATACATAACCGGAAGTGTTCATTAAACTGGAACCCTGTCTTACACCAGATACCTGTAAGTGAACCCTGGTCTTACACAAGATACCTGTAAGGGATCCCTTGATTTCTGTGTTCAACAGCCAGTAAGTGTTCACTTCTTCGTTGTATACATTGTACTTTTTTTTTTTTTCATCTGCTCAAAAGTTAAGTATATCACTATTTACTTAATTTACAATAAAAAATTAATTAAAGTGTTCAGTCTACATATTCCCAGTGCACAATTAACTTTTATTGCCACATTAGTCACTTCTGCAACTTACTTTATTGTTCTCCAGTGACTGATTTCTGCAATTATTCTACATAGTATTTTGTTCTCTATTTTAATTTACTTATTGTCTATTTCTGACAGGTGCTAAAATTAAAAACTGAGTGCAATCTTTTCAGTAATACACTTCCTTTAATTGTGTCAGTATTGCATATTAATTCTTAGTGTCATTTCTTTTAGGAAATTTGTTTTCCAGTATATTTTCAAATTGCATAAAATTACTGTTTGTATTTCTACTTTGCATTGTTTTACATTTTTACTAGTATATTTCTTGATTGAATTAAGAGTGAAGATAGTTCACTTTTACAATTAATTCACATTGCAGTAATACTTCCCATGTCATTGCATTTTCAATGTATCTCCTTATTTTATACAGTGTAATTCAGTGAGTTGTCAATTCTCATGCAGTGTACCTTAAACATTTTTAATTACTTGTAATGTCTGCAATATTTTTTAATTTAACGAGGTATCATATTAGGGGGCAGTAGCCTGTATTGTGTAATATTTTTGTAATCAATATTACCCACCGTTCTACCTCTCTTTATTCTCATCTTGTGATTTGTGATTAGGTGTAAGACCTTGTCTGTACAATCCATTATTGTACCATATTATTAATACTGTGAGTCTTACATGAGCTATCATCACCGGCAAACATGGCAACTGTCACAGACGAATATATTTATGCAGGTGATGACAATGATGATAGATTCCAGATCTTTATAAGTAAAAAAAAAAAGAAGGAAAAGTGAGAAAGGGCTAGAGCGCCGACGTAGTCAGGCTCACTTGACTCGTAGGCAATGTGAACCTAAACGTCCATGGTGCACACAGGGTGCAAAAAGCCTTTCTTCTAAGGAAGACTTCCCTGACAACACCCTGCTGCAGGGTAGGTGTGCATGGCTAATGGCAGCAGTAAAGCACATCCGAAGGCGAGGAATCCACTTTGGAAAAACTCACACAACTTTGTGCTTGTGGAACAGAACAAAGAACTGATCAGTGATCTACTTAACACAACCTATGGGGATATTAAGCTGCTTCGCCCTCCATCAGACACGTATCACTTTAAAAAAGGGGTCAGTATCATAATATTTGGTTACCCTCTCGACATGGACCCATCCCATTTGACTCTAAGCGAGCATATCATCAAGCCCAAGAGACTTAAAGGAAAATCCCAAATTATTCCCCAGTTGGGTAGGCCCTGTGCCCCTCCCCAAAATATCTGGGTGTCTGGCCTACGTTTCCACCCTACGTGTACCTCCCCTCAAGTGGGTGTTACAAATGCCAACCTATGGCCATGTGGCAGTAGCCTGTGGAATACTACATTCTTGGTGTGGTAAAGTGTGGGAAATATTCCACTAGAGAAGCACAGTGGCTTTGACGAAAAGTATAAGTGTATTAACTGTAAAGAAGAAGGGGTTTAAGTTTCCCATAAAATGCAGCCCTTAACCCAAACAACCTTCAACAAAATGACAACAATCCTTTAATGCCATTTGAGGACGAGGCCATCCAGTCTACCACAACCAGATCTGAGACTGAACCTCTGCAAAGTGTGGACGAGTCCAACCCCCCTCCAAAATTCTGGTGATACCGGTGCCATCCACACCCAATTGTGGAGGATTAGCCAACCCTGCTAACACATGTGGAACTACTGATAGTTTACCACCCATACCTATGCCTCCACCTGAATTTGGGGATAAGCATGTCACTCCTCCCAATACACAAATCTCTAAGTCAGACACACCACACAGCAACTCCCTGGGTTTGGAGATGAGTCAATGGGACCCACCCGCAATGAATGATGAGGTAGTCATGTCCGGCACCTACAAAGAACACTGATTTAACCAAGGTCCCCTGTTAAGGTTAAAAGGTGTTACAAAAAGGAACTAAGTCAGAAGAGCCTTCCTGGGGGGCCCTTTGATTGCCTGACCTTCCTCAAATTATAAAAAAACTTGAGTAAAGAATTGAGCATCTTGAACAGATCCCGACAAGTTTAATAAAATTATGGGTCAAGATGATGTTCGGGAGTGCGTTGATGATGTCAAAACCATCAACAATCTCGGTTCAATTTCAAGCCATTTGTAAGGGCCCTTGATTCTTGGCTTCAAGTGTTGCCTGGAACTTCTTGGCAAATTGCCGGAAAATGTAAAAAAAGGTTTGAAGATAAACACGTACAAACTATGCTATTTGCTCTTAAGTGTCTGCACACTGTGGGCAAAGCATAATAGTCTTACCATCTTATGAACGAGAGATTGTAATAACTCACTACAATGGATAGATTACAAATCTTTTCATGGAACATTGCTTCCATTAGGAAGCGGTTGCCATTACATCATATTAGTGCAACCAAGAATATTGATGGCATCTGTTTGCAGGAATGTAGACTGAAAAAGGAGTACCTCCACCAAAGTTGTCTGGATATGCAGCTTATAACTTAAGGCCCAACCCCGTTGTGTGATGTATGCCCAGAAAGAATTTTTGCCACATTCACTCCTTACCCTGCAGAGTTAAAAAATGCAGTATTATGGTGTCAGAGATACGGGCGATTTTTCCATAAACATTTTTAATCTTTTCCCGAAACCAGTTTTGACCTGATGCTTTACCAGATCGCATCAATAGTGAACCTACCCTCATCGGGACTTTAATGCCAGACATAAGAATATTGGTGGGTCTATAACAAACACCAATGGAACTAAACTAGTGAAATTTCAAAGAGCATGATAATGTTCTATTGTAGGCACTACTGAGGCCCCCTCACATATATGGAGGCAAACCAGATCTGTGCCTTGGATTTAATACATCATATTCATGACCTTTATAGTTGATGATCTTCTATCTGATCACTTCCCAAGACTCACAACTGTCAATCTTCATCATATCTCAAGCAACCAAGGAGGAAACTTATTCTCCCCAGAACAAGAGATAACTTTATAACCACTTGGATCAATGGTATAACGTTACGAGCCCACAGGCACACAAAAAAATTTAATGATGATCTGTTACCCCCTATTGGGGACTGCTCACAGATCAAGTGGGCAGGAAAAGAAAAATAAACCTTCCCCCTAGAAATGACAATAAAAACCAATGTAAATATTACAATGACCCACAGCTACCAAAACTAACACATGCAGCCAGGAGGATTGGAAAAGCATACCGTGAGTGTAGAACCCCAGACCTTCTCCCGAACGTTCAAAGCTGCACTAACAAATGCAAGAAATAAAAAAGCAAGAACTTAGGCAACAGGAATGGGAACAATTCGTTTGTGGATTAAATAGGTCTACCCCCCTTTGTCTGGCATGGAAAAATTTTAAATAAAATAAAGGGAAAAAGATTTCAATGTTGTCATCCCTTTCCACTTGAAAAACAAATGACCTCATAAATGACTGGTCCAAAAAACTCCAGGCATGAAAACCTGCCTCTCATATTAGAGAAAACTTAGAGAGTGCTTCTGAAGAAGGTTGAAACTAATTAATTTTATGGGGCCAAAATATTGATGAGAGTGATTGCCTCTTCACCGGTATGAATTAGATAACCATTAACTAAAGGTCGATCAACTGCTCCGGAGAGGATGGTATAACCTATGATATTTCAGAACTTTAATGCACGTGCCTAATAACCCCTTGTTGGCACTGTATAATACTTTGTTACATTGGGGGAGTTCTTCCTACTTCCTGAACCAAATATCTCATTGTGCCTATCCCTAAGCCCCAAAAACCTGATAATTTTAGACCGATCTCCTTAACTAGTTGTCTTTTAAAATTTTTGAAAGAATGATAAAAACAGACTGTACTATGAATCAGACACCAACTTCCCCTCCCCTATGGGTTCATGAAAGGTAAGGTGTGTAGAATTGTATCTCCCCTTTTTTTCCCACACACCTCTACTAGTTTTACCACATTTTTGGGTCTAAAATCTGCATTTTATATGCAAACAGAACTTTATACTAAGAACTAGCCAAAATGAATATTGGTGGTACCTACTCTGCTGGATAATAGGATCCTGTCAAACAGAGTATCCTCTGTCCTCTACCAAGGCTTTAGAAGCGGTCTAAAGAAATGTCCCTAGGTACACCGCAGGGAGGAGTTTTTCAGTCCCATGCTATTTAATATTCTGATTAATGCTTTTCCTAAATGCTCTACCTGCCTCACCTAAACATATAGCTATAAGCTATGCTGATGACATCATGATCCATACAACAGGGCATAAAAAAGATGAGTACCGTTCTTAAAGAATTTAAACTTGGTAATCGACTAAGCCTCGTAATATCTTCCTCTAAAACAAAAGATATTAAAAAACCAAACGACATCTCCCAACTATCTATTTGCAGGGTGAAAACATTAGCTACGTTAAAACACGAATCTTGGTGTAGATTACCCTTTTACAAATCCACTATACCACAACTAAATAAAAAATGCAGATAGACTAAATCTCTTAAAGCTGTTGCTGGCTACAACCCCAACTATGGTGTTAATGTAAGAATCTGAGAATGATGTACATAGCCTATTTAGGTCCTTAATTGATTATGCTGCTCCCATGTTGATATTAGCTCGAAAATTCTCTCCGCCCCTTTTGGAGTTAATGCAAAATGGCTCCCCCATAATTATTCTTGGCTGTCCCAAATCTACAAAGGTTCTTAATATGAGGAAGGGCTTGGTATTACTAGTGTCAGTGATAGGATTGTTAAGATTAACACTGTACTTGGTATTAGAATGTTAAGACATGAACCAGACACTGTCCTAAATCTTACTAAATATCTAGAAGTAAATACTCACAGATCTAAATGGATTGTGAAAAAATCAATTACATTAAGTTTTACAACCTGCAGGGTTGTATCCTGTGGCAACAAAGCATTTCACCCCTCCATGGAAATGTGTTCATTTAATATCACATACCTGCAAGTCCCTCCCAAGAAGTTTCATTGCTAGTAACCCTTCCTTAAATCAATTGTTAAACAACTGCTCAGAAGAAATTTCTCGCCTGGTTGGAAAAAAGTTATCACAAGTTATAAAACACTGATGGATCTAAACAGGAGTCTTCCCGGCGGGGCTGCATCTGCTCTGGTTGCCCCTCCCTAGTTAAGAACAATAATAAATTTTTTAACTAGGCAAAGAATTAATAACTTGGGCCTACACTGCAAACTGAATTGTTTGCAATCCTAATAAGAACATAAAAAAGGGAAGGAACACTGCAGCAGGCCTACTGGTGGGCAAGTCCAAGTCTCCAACCGGCTTAAGCTAATGCCCGACCCAGCCAGGTCGGTTACATTCACTTAAAGAAGGGCCGGCATCTGACCTATAGCACAAGCTATAAGGACCACCACACCCACCCGTAACCTATATTATCTGGGACCACCGTTTAACCCTCCCCAGGTAAACTCCAGGTACTCAGGTCCCCTTCCATTAAGGAAAATTTGTACGGCATCTGACATAGTAGCACAACTAGTCAGGTCCAACTCCCCCACCTACACCCACTCATGTTTTATCTAACCTATTTTTAAAACTACAAACGTCCCAGCCCCTATGACGGTACTCGGAGTTTGTTCCACTTATCCAAATCTATTCCAAACCAGTGCTTTCCTATATCCTTCCTGAACTGAACTTTTTAACTTGAAATCTTGCTGCAAGTCCTGCTTGGCTGGATATTTTCAGCACACTATTTACATCCCCTTATTTATTCCTTTTTTTCCATTTATACACCTCAATCATATCCCCCTTTAGTGGTGGTAGGTTATAGAAAACGGAGTAACAATAACAATGTACTCTCCAAGGCCGCTCCATAACAACAAGAACAATAACAAAACAATTATAAATGACTGAACCAAACAAACATGGGATTCAATCCTCCTACTGCTCCCAACCCCCTTACATTCCTCCTTTCCTAAATTACATTATATCATTAACTTATAAAAACCAACCTATCTGGGTTTGGCAATCTGCTGGAACCCGGAGGTGGAGGGTTTGCACTGTCCTGAGGTGCCTTCTCTTTCTCACCCGGCTGGTTCCCTTATCAAACCTCCCAGGAGGTTTTTTTCCTGCATGCTAACCTGCTCTTTAAGTTTATTACCATTATTATCTGTTGGAGGCAGTTCCTCTAAACCCCTCTTACTTTTCTTCTGGTACTGTTGGAATGGGGGGTTGCTCTCCACTCCTAAACCTTGGGCTGATCTATTGCCTTTTCCATATCATGTTACCAAACCCTCTAATTAACACTTTGTAATTCCTAACCCCTAAACCTCCACAATTTTGCCTTCTACCCGGGTCACCTTTTCCCAAAGTTCCTTGCCACAGCATCATCAACTTTAAAATGCTTCACCACCCTTGAAAGTCACCAGCAGGCATGTTAGGCAATGAATTGTCCTCTTTAACATGACATTTGACAGCCGATACAGGGACTTTGAAATTCCATGAAACATCATTTCTGCTGGTGTCTTATTAGTGGAGGAATGAACAGTTTTCCCCATGGTTATATAAGAACCTACATAATCTGATTGGGATCCTTTTGGAAACTTTTGTAACCCTTCCTTTTAAAGTCCTTACTCCTTCTGCCAGACCATTTTTTTGTTGGATGGTATGGGGCTGGGGGAACATGTTCAATACTATTCCTTTTTAAAAAAAGGGTTCCAGTTCTTGGGATACAAAAATATGCAGCATTATCTGACACAACTATGTCCTTAACCCCAAAAATTCCAAAAAAAAGGTTTCCCCCGTAACTCAGTAGTCACTGGGATGTCATAGAATAGTGACTTGCACATCTAAAATTTTGAAAAGGAAAACCCCAATACCAAAAAAAATTTTCCCTCAACTGGGGCCCGCATAGTCTATATGCACTCTAGACCATGGTTTCCCCTGCTGGGCCAAAAAAGGGGAGGAGATGAAATTGGCTTTTAAATTCTGAAAAAAAAAGGGACAACTCTTTGTCACTTCTGCAATATTTTTTGGCCATCTTTGGCCACCAGACCCCTGCCTAGCTTCTGCTTTCCCCAGCATTGATACCATTATGACCTATATGCAGATGCTCCAATACCTTTTATCTCAACTT